>QRDG01001035.1:366910-517162 GCA_012064385.1 Puccinellia tenuiflora
CAGGGTCGTCCACATTGCCAGGCATGGCTCCGCGCGGCTCGAGACGGAGGACGGCATCCCTGTCGCCAACCCCTGGAACATCCAGCACCTGCGCAAGTTCTACCCCTGGTCGTCCTCGACGAGCAATTTTTTGCACAAAGGGAGAGCCTCGCGCCAACATCCTCCACGAGGAAAAATTTCGGGCTCCCCTCTGTACTATACGCTACCGCGGGCCGTTCGAGAAGACTCCCAAGCCACCGCGCCTCGGCAAGGTGACTTCTTCAAGCACCATGCCTTGGCGAGGTGGATCCCCATGCCCAGCCATGGTGGACCGCAGGCTCTACAAGTCACCCCCGCATAGGGGCCCCCTCTGAGATCTCTCTACATGCGTCGCCCCGGGCACGCCCCCTCGAGAGTCTCAGCCACAGCATGTGGAACCCCATGCCTGACATGGTGGATTTTTTGTGTTTCTGGCCACGCCAGTGTAATGAACCTCTGTTTCAGGTCACTTTGAACCTTTGCGCTTCGCGCCAGCATATGTTGTTGCTTTGGTAAGCTATTATGTTATTGCTGTTTCATTCTTGCTCGTATGATCCCTCCTGTGTATCTCACGAGCGGGGGCTAGCATGGTGCCATGCCACGGGAGCATCCCGGCAGCGCCTCAAACCCAAGGGATCCGAGCTCTGAACTCACGGGTCAGCTTTCATGCATGTCAACTCCCAGGGAGCTCTGAACTCATGAGCCGGCTCCCGTGCACGTCAACTCACCAAGGACCTTGGTGCCTGTTCTCCTCGCGAGACACACATGAAGGAACCTACGAGCGCGCATAAGTTATCTAGCTATGTATTGCTTGTGGGTACGCCTATCTGTCAAAATGCAGGAAACAGGCCCAAAACACCTCGTCAGGGAACCGACACCCTCTCCAAGGCGAAAACACCTCGTCAGGGAACCGACACCCTCTCCAAGACGAAAACACCTCGTCAGGGAACCAACACCCTCTCCAAGGCAAAACGCCTCGCGAAGCTAAGTCCAAACACTTGGTTATTTTCCCCTCGCTGGTTTTCATCCCTCGAGCCGCTTTTCTCTCTCCTGCTCCTCATGGGCTGCTTGCGCGTTGAAGGGGAGCCCCAAGCATCGCGACTTGGGGGCTCTTACCTCTTGAGGCCTCACGCACCCCCCGGCCTTGTGGAGCCCTTACTCTCGCATACCGAAGCGGCGGTGGTGTAGCGCTAAGAGAGGGTCCTAAGACGCAGAGCGAAAAAAACAAGTCTTTACAGATCTATTACAAATAAATGCTAAGATAATTCATTCATCTGCACGTCCAGATACAGGAGTTCAGGCCGTCACGCCCCCCGAGGTGCCCGCTCTGTCCACGGCAGCCTCCGCCTCCTCCTCCAGAGCATCCTCCTTGCCGTCGCCTTCGTCCTCATCGACCACGACTTGGTCGAATTTCTTGGCGAACTCATCGGTGGCTTCCCGTGCCTTCTTGCTGATGTCGACCGGCGCCGTCACGGCCTCGAGGTCAAACGAGGGCTAGAGCCTCACGAGGTTGCTGAAGATGCGGCTGGTGGCGATGACGAGGAGATCGCGGCTCTCCTCCACGACGCGCTCGTCAAAGCTCTTCGCCACCCCCTCAAGCTTCCCAAGGAATTGCTCGAAGAAGAACGAGTACGCGACCTCGTCGTCGATCCCTGCGGAGAAGGGGGGAACTTCGATCCTCAGATCACCCCCGACGGCGCGCGCGCGGGACACCAAGCTTTGGAGAATGCCCTGGCGCTGGCGCGACATGGACTGGCCAATCTGGCACTGGTCCCATGCCTGCTCCACGAGGCTCACGACCGGACCCACCTGCTGTCGGAGCTCGTCCGGGTCCTTCTCCAGGGCGGTAGCATTCCCCTCCGCGCGAGCCTGGGCCTCCCTGGCGTACTTGAGGCAGGAGGCCATCCGCTTCTCCTCCTGCTCGAGCTCCTTGATGCGGTCTTGGAGCTGTTTGTGTTTCGTCTTGAAGCGGTCCTCCTATTTCGTGACCTTCTCCTCATAATCCTTGGAGAGAGTCTCGCGGACGAGCTTGACCTTGGTGTCGGCCTCCTCCTAGATTCTTTTCCGCTTCACCTCGAAGTCGGTGTTGGCCTTCTCGTGGCGCTCCGTGTAGGTGGACTCATTCATTTCCACCAGGCCCTCGCGCTCCTGCAGCTGCCCCTCGCGGGTGGCCTGGTCCTTCTCGACCAACTGGACCTGCTCCTCGCGCTGGCGCAGCTCCTTCTCGCGGAGGGAGAGCTCTCCCTCGCGTCGCGCCAGCTCTGCCTCGCGCGGCGCCAGCTGCCCCTCGCGAGCATCCAGCAGCTCGCGAAGCTCCTTCAAGCTGGCCCTTGCGACCTCGGAGTCAGCGGCGAATTTCTGCTCCGCGGCCGCTAGTTCCTGTTGCTTGGAGGCGGTCTCCTCCTCGAGCGCTTCCCGGGCGGCGTCCAGCTGGTCCATCACCTCCTCCGCCTCCCGCTTGACGCTGTCGCGGGTCTCCTTGGCGAAACGAAGGGCCTCTTGGCGCTCCGCCTGGGCCGCCGCGTCCTGCCGGCGGCACAACTCCACCCTCTCGTGGAGGAGAGCCCAGGCCTCGCCAAGCCTTGCTCGCTCCTCCGCTATGGCGAGTTCTTCTCCGGCGAGCTGCTCCTCCAGCTCGTCGAGCGTCCGCCGCGCCTGGTTGAGGACGACTCGGCGACGAATTGCTTGGCGCCGCGGTTCCTGCAGCGCCAAGGTCCCCGCACCACTGCTGGGTGCGGGGGCCTCGATCCTTGTCGAGGCACCCGAGGCCTCCTGCCTTGGGCTCACGGCCGCCTCTGGTGCGGCCCGGGGGCTCGTGGGGGCGCCTCCCTCGTCACCCGCTTCAGGTGCCCTCTGGGGGCTGGGCGTCCTCTCGCGCCCAGCTCCGGCGCCTGTGGGCTCCGGAGGTGCCTCTGCCTCCTGCTCCTCAGGGGCGCTTCCTGCCCCTTCCGTGACGGCCGCGTCCGCCACGGCCTCGGGCGCATCGGCCCCTCTTGAGGGAGCCTCCTCCTCCTCTGGAGGCGGCTCCATGACGATTTCCTCGTCCACTCTCTCCTCCTCCGTCTCCTGCTGGACGGGAGGAGTGGCCGCCCTAGTTGGCGACGGCGGCACCACCTCTTCGGCCACCTCCTCCGTGTGGTGCTCCACCACGGGAGGAGTCGCCGCCCGAACCGGCGACGGCGTCGCCTCTTCAACCACCTCCTCCGCGCGGTGCTCACCCGCGGGAGGAATAGCCGCCTGCCGCGGCTCGTCAGCCGCAGGCGTTTCCGCGGCGACGCTGGCGGTCTCCCCAAGCTTGCGGAGCCGCCGCCTCTTTGGCTCCGCAGGTTGCCTGAAAGAAAGACAAGTAGAAGATCCTTCAAGAGGGTTTTTCCAGAAGCAAAATGACAAAAGGAAAGAAGAGTCGAGGCTTACTCGTCAGCCATCACCCACACCCTCTTCTTCGCCTTGGGCGGTTGGGTGTTGCTTGCTCCGGCCTCCTCTTGAGGCGCCCTTGCCTCCTCGCGAGGAGCGCTCCTCGCGGTCGCGGCTCTCCTGTCGTGGATAGCCTTGGAGCGGGGCTCGCAGCGTCCTCCCCCGCCGCCGCTCGTCTCCTCCTCCTCTCCGACGCATCGGGAGCGGGCGACGCGGAAGGCATCCTCCTCATCGCTGGAGGAGAGCACCTGGAGGTCCACCTCGGCGGGAGCGCTCCTTGAGGAGCCGGCGGAGCCTCTCGAGGGGTTGGCGCCTCTCGAGGCCTCTTCCTCGCCAACGGGGTCGGTGCCCCTCGAGGCCTCATCCTCGCCGAAGGGATCCACGCCTCTCGAGGCCTCTTCCTCGCCAGACTCCTCGACCTCCTCCGGCTCCGGGGACTCATCCATGTACTCCGGCTCCGCCGCCCACGGGTTGGGGCGAGGCCCGCGGTGCCCCGCGGGCACAATTCCCCACTCGTCAAACACGGGCATGCACCGGCGTTGCTCCTCGATGCTCTCCTCGGCAAAGCTTATGAGTGGGCGGGCCTCGTCGTTGGTAGGAGACGGGATCTCCGTCGTCGCGAAGAGGACCCCCATGATCTGGCGTAGCACCTCAGGCGCGAAGCCGTCCGAGCTCAGCCGCATCGCGTCCCCCTTGCCTGTGTACCGCCACACCGGCTCGGAGTGCCACTGGAGGGGGGCGACCCGGCGCCTCGTAAAGTCTCTTGCCACCATCTGGCCAGTGACCCCTGCCTCGTGGAGGCGCCGGATGCACTCGTACACCACGTCAAGCCTCTGGCCCCTGAAGTCTGCGCTCGTCCAGCGCGCCCACTTCCTCGGGGGGGCCTCGGGCACCTCCAGGAGAGGGTTTGTCTTCTTGGTGTCGACGAAGAGCCACTTCTTGCGGAAGTCCTCCACCTTCTTCGTCACCTTGGTGATGGCGTTCTCACCGCACCAAGCAATGGGAATGTAGTTCTCACTCCTGGCGGCGGCGATGCGGAAGGAGACGCAGCCGAGCCGCTCTTTGGAGGCGGTGTTCCGAAGGGAGTAGAAGCTACGGAAGAGCGCCACCGAGGGACGGACGCCGATGTAGGCCTCGCAGAGGTGGGCGAAGATGGCGATGATAAGGATGGAGTTGGGATGAAGATGAAGAAGTTGGATCTGGTACACCTCCAAAATCGCCAAGAGGACCTCGGAAAAGGGGGGAACAAGACCGGCGTAGAGAGTATGGATGAAGATGGGGTAGTACCCCTCGGTGAGCCTGCTGCCGTACGGCCTCATCTTGGTGGCGCCGTGCTCATTGGTGCTCACCGCCGCCACATGGCGCACCTTTGCTATCGCCGCCATAGTGACGCGGGTCTGCGGCAGCGCCTCCTCGAGAGCAGCACCGCGCGCTGCCGCCGCAGACGTGCCGGCTCGCATCGCAGCCTTGCCCTTCGGGTCGATGTTGGCTTTCTTGGGAGCCATTGGTCGCCGGAGAAGGAGATGAAGACCCTGGGGTTGAAGTGCTCTGGGAAGAAGGAGTTGTTTGGGGGAAGAGTGCGGCGGAGTAATGGGAGAAGTGAAGGGCGCAGTCTGCGCGCCCAGGCTTTATTGACCGGCTCCGAATCGTGGCAGGCCCCGCCACATCGCCCGTTGAAGCCGAGGAGGTCGTGGCCTCGGGTGCAACCGCAGCGCTCCACGTGTCATGGCCCTGACAGGCACCGTTGGGCCCTCGACGCTTCGCCTTCATCCATGGGCTTCGGCGTGCCCATCGCGGGCCCGGGGCTACTGTCGGCACAGTGGAAACCAGGGTACCACGGGCCGGCCTGCCAGGACCCACAAGATTCCTCAGAAGATTTCGCTAAGGACCAGGCTCTCCAAGCCTGGCGAGCCTCGTGAGGGTTTTTCCTCGCGAGGGACCTTTTCTCCTCGCCGAGGGTTTTCTCCCTTGGTGAGGGACCTCTCCTCGAGAGGGCGTCTCGGACGCCGCCAGCAATTCTGCTAAGGACCAAGCCGAAAGGCTCGGCGAGGCCTTTCGCCTCGCGAGGCTTCCTTCCTCTCGAAGCCTGCTCTGCCCCCGCAGCAGAGTGCACATGGGCTCTGCATCCTCCGCAGAGTGACGACCGCGCCAGCGCGCGGTGACAGCAACGCCCCAGTTGCCTTTCTTGTGTATAAAGGAGTCAACAAAGCTGCCTCAACCAAAGGAGCCCCAAGATTGCCACTTTGGTGATAAGGGAACCGTCTGCAGCTACCCTCCAAGGACGACATCACCGTGGGACCCCTCCTGCCTCAGCAGCGCCAGCCCACCGTCCTGTTTGGACGGTGGCTTTTCCAGCTTTGGTGACGCCACCCCTGTCGTGGACCGCATCCATGGACCTTACCTTTATGGTGGACTCCACCTTTTGGTGCACCGCGCCTCCTCCTTCGTCGCCATGTGGTAGCCCTTCCCGCCAAGATGTTTTGGGGAAGAGGCCCGAGACGCCTATAAAAGGAGGAGGAGCCCGTTTGGGCAAAGGGTTCGAAGATTCACAAGCCCAAAAACCCTAGATCTGAGGTTAGCAGTAGCCATTGTTAGCCATCCAGAGCTCGCCAAGCTCGCCCTGTACTAAAACCTCTCCAAGCAAGTGCAATACAACTCGAGGCAGGACGTAGGGGTTTTACCTCACCTAGAGGGCCCTGAACCTGGGTAAGACCGTGTGTTCCTCTCTGCAGTGCTTCCCCGCAGCGATCCAGGCGAGCACCGTCGCCGAGGCACGTTGAGGGTTGTTTGATTCCGTGTTCAGCCCCTTACTCTATCCTTCGTGAGACACACCCAGTTCCTGGGACAGTTCTCCGACAAAGATCTTTTAGAGAAATATGTTCACAAGCTTAGGGATACCAATTGGAAACTAAAACCAATTGAAAATGCCAAAAGCTAGTGAGATCATGTGGCACCCCCCTCTGACACATGTCGCCAGAGAGGTGGTCGCCCCGTGCGCCAGCCCAGGATATCTTGACGCACGTTACGACAATGCAACATAGCGGAAATATCATTACACAATCAGGCCCAAAGGGCTACAAATGGTTTACATGGCCTTCAAGGCATGAAAAATTCTCATGGCCAAGTATGGCACGGGACAGAGTTTAACTGGCAGCGAAAGACAAAGATGCGGCAACGGATTGGTGCGGCTCCATTCCACAGGCATCTGGCTGGGCTACTGATCCTAGCACACTCTTGCTCCATTTCCTTGCTATGATGGGAGATGAATCCTCTCAACGTATGGCCACATGAAAAGCCAGTCTGAGTACAATGATGTACTCGCAAGAAAATAACCACGAGACATGAACAGTCAAACAATCAGGCAACAAGTACTAGCAACATTAATAATAATTTAAACATGGCAAGTGTCTACCTACGATACTCCAAAAGGATGACAACGTGGCATCATAGTAAATCATGGCATAAGCAAACAACGGGAGAATCACTAGTACAGAGTCCAAGCCAGGTGGGGTTGGATCGTGTACCGGAGATCACACAAAGAACTTACCTGTAACGAAGAGCGGGTGTACCATTGGTACCAAGTAACACAACAAATCATATCATCATAGCTTGGCTCACTGGCCTCTAGCCTCAAAAAGGCTAATCCCATCCGTCACCACTGCTAGGCCCACTGGCCTTATCATATTTCCTTATCTCGAGTAACGTTCCCTGCACCATCTTATTGTTTATTAAGTGAGGTCAGGTCGTTCATCAATTGTTTCAAACATATCTTAAATTTAACCTCCGGACACGACAAAGACAATAGTGTGACCGACACTTAACTGTTGTTCCATCTCCCAGGAACGAGGCTAGCTTGCTAGGTTGAGACTCTCGAGAGTTTGCAGTTACCACTCATCTAAATGCACCATATAGCCGGTACTTTAGGAAATCATCCTCAAGGCGGCCTGATACACTTACATGACCGTTCACGCTACCAAGACACTCCTTGTATAGCTACCGACTTACCACTCAGGCTAAGTCTTATGACGAAGTGAATCCGGCACATCCCCAATGAATGAGCAACGCCTAGCTCCGGAACCTTCGCAAGACTAGCCCCGACCACAACTATGCAGTAACCGACTAGACTTGCCAAGAGGGTAGCATCCAAGGAGGCCTGATAGGTTACATAGGTTAAGGCTCTCTCATTTAGGGCGACAGTGGTAGTGCGTTCAAGGGTTCAGATTAGTGGCACTATGAATAGACCTTATCGTTGTTTGGAGGGGTGTTTCATTTAATCAAGTTTCATCGTTCACATGCCCAAGCAACAAAGGATTAGTCTAACACTACAACCACAATAACATAATAATATATCATCAAACAGCAAAACATTAGCAACACAATAAAGATCAACTACAAAAATATAGTTTAGTTGGTTTGCATCGACCGGGTGACTATCGTGGCGATTCCGCCAACAAGCGCCATCACAGATCAACTAGTTGGTTAGCGTCGACCGGGTGACTATCGTGGCGATTCCGCCAACAAGCGTCATCACAGATCAACTAGTTGGTTAGCGTCGACCGGGTGACTATCGTGGCGATTCCGCCCACAAGCGCCATCACAGATCGACTACAGATTATAACATAGTGTTTCAAACAGATGACTGTGGCGGTTCCTCCAGCCGGTGTCATCATAGATCAATTACAAAGTTGGTGAGGCATGTAGCCTCCAAACAATGAACCGAAAAGCATTCATAAGAAAGAAAGCATCCATTCCACTCGAGGGTTATCTCGACGTGGTGTCAGCAATCTTGGCAAAAAGAACCAAATGAAAAGTCAGCTCCCAAGCGTCGCAGTCCGGGTGGTCTACGCCAACCATATTTGACGGAGGGACAAGAAGCAAATAACTCTTTTGGCAAATGCCCCCAACTCCGAGGATCATAAGACAACATCCGTCCGCTCCTCACCTCGGCGAAGAAGAAGAAGCAAACAATCAAAGCATGTTTTTGTTATTTAGTTATCAAAGCCACGCAAGTGCGAGGCGCACAGATAATTCATACATCAATCTAATGCATACGGGGATGAAGTACAAAACAAGGCAACAATAACAGACCGACATAATATAAATACCAAACACAGACAAATATAAACACTTGGCATGACAATAAGAGAATAACAACCAACTATGCGGGACTGCTCATAGCAAGGGGTTAGCTTGCCTTCGGAGATCGACACCATTTGTCTTGGAGGTCACGGACGCGTCGCGGGTTAGGGTCTCGGTTTGCCGGTACCGCGGAACACCTATAAATGCATACGTGGGGGCTGAGCATATAAACCTCTCACAAAAATCTAAAACCTATACCACTGGATAGAGCTTTTAAAAACATGAATTTACAAATTTGAATCACCTCGAACGGAGCTACGGTTCACAAGTTACAGCCCGGCGAAGTTTAGCTATCTGCTGCCTGCTTTGGAAAAAAAACAGAACGGGCTGAATCTGGCTGGGCTGGGCCAGTCGCGTACTATATGACAATATGCCTTCTCTGCAAGGAAACGTAAATCTGATAAAAAAAACAAAAGGCGCCTTTAGCTGGCCCAAATCGATCGATCGATCGATCGGCCAGCTCGAACGCACGGAGGCGCTCGGGAACGGCCGGCCACCGACGATGGCCCTCGCGGTGAGGCCGGCGGCGTGGTCACCACGCACCACCGCGGTCGGGGAGTGGCCGGCGCCGTTGGCAGGTGGGCCGAGGCGGAAGCCGACGACGCGGGCGGCCGCGCCGGGCTGCGCCGCGCCCGTGGGACGGCCAAGGACCGCGGAGGTCGCCGCCGGGCTGATGCCGCGCTGACCGGGACGGGCCCCCGGAGGACGCCGGCGACGAGGGGGCCGAGGATGGCGGGAGCTGGGCTCAAGGACCCACACATCGTGGACGGGGGGGGGGTGGGCCTTGGGGCAGGGCACCGAGCTCCCCGAGGGCTCGAGCTCCGGCCATGGCGGGAGGTCGGGTGGAGCTTGGGGGCGACGATGAGGTGGGCCGGGGACCTTGGCGTCGGTGGGGAGGGATCCGGGGAGTCATGCTGCGGCCAGGGGGAGGAGGAATCGGAGGCGGGGGTCGCCTCCCCGAGCTTGACCGAGCTCACGGGTGCACGGCCATGGTGGCCTCGGGGGCAAAACGTTGGTGCTCTCCCTCACTTGCGGCTCCGAATGAGGAAGGCAGGGGAGAGGGAAGAGGTGGGAGTGGCTAGGGTTCGCTCGGGGGCGGCTGGGGTGGCTTAATATAGAGGGAGAGGAGGAGAAGTAGGTGGTGGCCGGTCCGGCCATTGATGGCCAACCGAGGTCACCCATGACGTTTCCCCCTCCACAGGGAGGAGATAAGGAGAAGGAGGGGATGAGGCAGCCCTGCTGGATGCACAGTGGCGCACGTGGTCTACTGCAGCAAGCGGATTAGGCACCGGCCATGGTAGTAAGCGGAATTAGGTCTTGCCAAAGCGCGCGTCCTGGACGTCTAGAGCGCGACGCGAGCGGCATCGTCGCGTTCCCGGGGATCTAGGGCACCAAAAGGAAAAAGGAAGGTACCTACGGGTTGCTAAGGACGAGGCCTACGCTACAACAAGGGTCACCTGCAAGAACTCCACACTTGGTAACACAAAGTTCTCCGAAATTCAAACGCACACAAGGTGTTCGATGGAAAGAAACTGGACTTCCCCTAAGCCAATGGAACTGGGACTTTTACTGGTGATGTTGTACTGGTATATGAGTAATGTGGTCAAGTTTCAGCCAAAATAGAGACGGTCTCATGTGTAAACATTTTTGGGTTTCGAAAATGGCCGAAGGTGTTCGATGAAATGACCAAGGCTTTACACACCTCAGAAAAATCCCCAAAATTCACAGTAGGCTAGGGTAGGTGTATGTAGTATGTCTATGAAGTTTGGGATCAATTGGATACCTGGAGGTTGGTCAAATAAATTGGTGTCCAAAAATGCCCTAATGGCATGGGCATGCCAAGTGAACAAGATCAAAAGATATTGACAGGATATTCTGTATATGTAGTTATATAAGGGAGTTGGTCAATTGGGCAAAGTGGCAATGCCAAATGATTTTGTAGCTAGGGGTTGCTTTGGAAATCACAATTAGGCATAAAAAGGGCAGTATAAAGGAAGTACCTCAAATATTGCTCAAATGAGGTTGGGCCAATGGACTGAAATGTTCAGGAGGGTAAATCATGCTCCTCGCCAAAATTGCAGAATTTTTGGATCAGTGGAAGGTGTCCAGATAATTTCTGGATTGAAAATGGCATAACAGAGGAGAGGAATAAATTTGGAAGTATTGCATGGGACCATGAAATGTTCTTCCATGGGAGTGAGGTATATGTATGAGGGAACCATGTGGTGTCTTGGTGGAATTTATTTCAAGCTATAATTGTGGTGTTGACTTTGGTAGGATAGACAGTAGGGTTTTGGAAATTCCAAATGGAACGAGTGTTTGACCAACAAAACAATGGCACGGGATTAAGGTGGAGGCCAACAAGGATCAAGGATTGTTGGGAAAAAATTTCTAAGAGAGTGAAACCAAGGTCAAGTCAAGACCATC
Organism: Puccinellia tenuiflora; assembly: GCA_012064385.1. Lineage (NCBI taxonomy): Eukaryota > Viridiplantae > Streptophyta > Magnoliopsida > Poales > Poaceae > Puccinellia > Puccinellia tenuiflora. The sequence continues at coordinate 377,909 of QRDG01001035.1, forward strand.
TGGTTCAAAGAAAACATTTTGAAAATAGAAAAAGTTTTTCAGGTGTGAGGAAACACCACTAAAATTAGGGACAAATTTTTGGGGTGTTACAGACCATTTAGCCAATAAAATTCAACATGCTCACCAAGGTAAGCATGAGGTCAAAGATCTTCAAGAAATACATGAGTGTGCAAAGATACCAATAAACACTAAGACGAGCACTCATGAGACAAATTTGGAGCCACCAAAGAATTATAGATGAAACACAAGGTGGCTCAAAAAGAAATAGGATACCAACTAAAAGATGACCTCTCTCATATGTATAGGTTTCTTATTAGACAACCATTGAAGATATACATCCGCAAAGAAACATATACATACGAAATGATTCGGGAAAAAGAGAACAAGGTAGCCAAAAGGAAGTCATAAATATACAAACGAGATTGTTGCTTAAAAGCATAGCACATAGCTCAAATTTATCTCATTGTATATAAATGAACTTCAAATATATCAAATGCATCACACATATCACTAAGGGAACAAGAGATAGTGGAGATGCTTTGAGTTAGGCAACAAGTATCACAAGGAAATAATATCAATTGAAGAAAAGGTTTTTGCAAATTCAACACACATATCACAAATATATGTGATGTGAAGGAAAAGGCCAAAACCACAACAATTGCACATAAGAGATTTCATGCCAAGAGGCAACCTACACAAGGTTGAAAACTAGAAAGGTATGCATGAGATGGATACTTGTTACCGAGATGCATTGACGATGAAGATGATGAGAGTTGGTTTGTCATCAAAGCTTGACTCCGACAATCACATGGTGAGAACACCTTCCTTATGAATGAGGCAAGCATCCAATGCATCTCCATTTTCCCAAACTCATTGGGTCCCATAGTAGTTAGATCAACTACAATATATAGGACATACTCCACATAAATATGTGCATATAGATATGAAATTGAATTTCATGCACATCTTAGCCGATTTAGGATTCGGTGGAGTATCCCCTATATATTGGATCAAGAAAGATAAGCATGCTAAAGTAATATAAATTAGTAACCGAGCATGCAAAGGCTTTCTAGAACCAAAAGAGATACAATTTGGACAAAAACAACAAGTAAACCAAGAAGAGAGCACACCAAGGTGTGACACAAAAACGTTGTCCAAATTATATCAAAATCCAAATCAACACATGATTGAGGAAAAATCAAATCAACAAATGATTGATCCCAAAACACATCAACACATGAAGTGTGATATCAAAAGGAATCGAATCAACACAACAAATGATCGATAAGACACCAATTGAAAATAAGATACCAATTAAAAACAAAAATACCAACTAGGAGAAAAGATACCAAGAAGAGGGTGTTACTTGACCGAAATCAAGTAAAGCAAATAAGGCAAAAGGTATCAAGACTCCCACAATAAATATCAATTGGAACAAATATCTATGGAGGAGATATTAAATTCCAATTAATACCAATTGAAGGTACCAACACAAGATAAAGAATCAAATGCCAATTGAAAGGATCAAAAATTGATAGATAGGTTAGTGTTCTAAATAAAAGGAATGCTCCCCCAATATTCATGCATTATCTTTGAGATTTGCATTTGAATACAAAATGCATGCACAAGGGATCATTACTCTCCATATTTTATTTACAACACTAAACACTACCAATTGAAGAATAGGATCCATTCAAAGGCAAGGAAGGCAATAGATAGAGCAAATTAAAGCAAGAGCCAATGTGAAGATGATCTACAAAATCCACCACAATTACTAGAAACACTTGTCATGGACAAGGAGTATACGGAGACATTTCTCGGTGGTATATAGGAATGATGTTCAAGACCAACTCCACAACAAACAAATATATGGCAAGAGATAGGAGTTAAAGCACCATATTTTGAAAAAGGTTTGTTGGTAGTTTCAATTATTCGAACCAACCGGCTAAGCCATGGTTAAAATAAGATGAAACAAATGGTTTCTCACCTAATATATGGAAATGCATATTAGAGAAAAACCACACCAAGCAAACACACCCAAACAAGATCCAAAAGATAACCAAAAGGAAATTGGAATTGTTCGAGCAAACATGCCACCTAGGAAAGATAATTTATAATATCAAATCTAAGTGGCAAACCTCAAATCTTCACATTTTGTGGGATTTTAATATGCACATAGCTTATTACTCCCCCATAATGTGATAATTCATTTATTTTTAAACAAGAGGCACATAAAACCAACTAGAGAAATTAATGGACATTGTAGAATTTGAATTTCTCATGGATATGACATACCACATAGTAGCTAGATAATATTGAAATATCAATACTAGGTGGTGTGCCCCATGTCCACACATTTTTAGGTTTGTGAAGTGCACAAAGCACATCACTCCCCCGAAATGGGATAGTCCATTAATATCTCAAACGAGCCAAATGAAATCCACACAAGATTCAATAAAGCTCAACACACAAATTACACATACATGATACACAACTATCATACACAACCCTGGATAACAAGACAAGTAGGAGAGGAGCATATCATATACAAACACATTCTAGGAACAAAACTAACACATGCAAGGGAGCAAGCAACTTTCAATGTATATATGAATTAAATACAAGTTACCGCAAGGAGGAAGCATTGGATATGAGATAGATATGTGATAATCCAATTGACTTGGCTTGAGAAATAAACCCATGAAGATCCCTTAATTCTTCAAAAATAGCCAAGTCACCAATGTCATCCACTAACACCTATTGATCAAGTTGAAGCTTGTTGGTCCCCAACCAAGTTGGGTCCTAAGAGGTTAGTCACAATAGGTTTGGGAACCCAAATGGTGCTTTCTTGATACCACTTTGAGCTCCCACATACTTGGCAACCACATTGCCAACTCTATCCTTCCTAAGAGAATATACATCATCAATTATGATAGGAGAGGAAGAGGTACCGTTAGTGCATGAAGAAGCAAAATGACCTTTGCCACGGCAAAGGTAGCAACACCGACTCTTCTTCTTCTTAATGGGCTCTTCAACTTGAGGAGCAATAGCTTGAGTCTTCTTGGGAGGTGGACTTTGTTCAACACATGGTTGGGCACGAGTTTGAACAAGAGGCCGCTTCCCTAGTTGCTTCTCACTAAGAGGCTTCTTCTTCATTGGGCAATCCCGAACGTGGTGCCCTTCACCTTGCACTTGAAGCAAGTGATCTTGGCCGGATTCTTGACTTGANACCTCGGGTCTTCCGCAGTACGGTCGACGCCGACGAAGTCGAGGACCAGTCACCTCGGTTCGTTTTTCTCCTCCTCCCCAACTGCTACTTCCCCGCTGCTCCCCTTGAGTGCCTATGTCTTCGCTTACCACTGCAATTTTTTGGGATTAAAAAAGTTCACTTCTTGCTGCCAGTTTAGATCGATCTAATGAATTGTTTTTCCCCACTGGATTGGGCTTCTACGCTTCGTGGATCTGGTAGGGAGCAAGCGGGCAGACATGGGAGAAGAAGCTTCTGAAGTTCTTCTTCTATAGGTACAGTGCAGGCATGAGCAAGGAGATGGTCTGGCGTGGCTATCCCAGTTGATGAAGGGCCATGCATCAACATACTGTGAAGGATTTGCTGGCTGTTTCGAGCAGCAGCCCATGGAGATTTTGTTTTGAGTTTGGGGAAAGAAGGTGCTATGCACCCTCCAGTTTGCACATGAAAATCCGTCAGGTAATAACTCTGCAGTTTTCACAACCCATCTCTCCCTCTGTTGTTTTTAGACTTGCTTTTAGATATTTTATGTTTCGGATTGTAGCTTCATTTAAATTTCTAGGCTTCATCTGTTTCTGTTTGAGATTGATCTCTAGACAGCTTTACTTGTTTTGATGTAGAAAGGATTTTGTTACCATTATACAGGGAGAACTTAATGCTTGCACATTGGCTTCAGAAACTTGTTAGTCCACACACCATGTTGGTGCTGGAGCTTTTGTGCTGAATGACAAAAGAGGTACCAATATGAATATCCGTCAGTTCAGTTCTTTGCTTGCACATTCCATCTTATTCTTTGCTGGCTAGAATTTGCATCCGAAATATCTTATCTACCAGGTTCCATTAATTATTATATTGGTGCAAAATCTGATACATAGTTAAGCTATATTTTTTTGATGTTGTGCTGATAGCATTTCAGCATGCTCCTTGCTTCCACTCATGTGCCGATTCATGTTATTTTTTGCCAACAGTACCTTTAATGTACACATCAGACAGTTAATATCTATGCCTCTTGTGGCTTGCAGATGCAATCCAATGCATTATGTGACTTGTCCAGTACAGAGAATGAAGGAACTAATAGGATACCATCTGCAAAGTTTATATGAAACTAGCTATCTTGTTTTGTAATGTATGTGAGTTTTTATTGCCACCCTCTTTTTTCTGCATGCCAGTTGTTTTATTCAATCAATATGGAGATGTTCCTTTCCCAACTTTTTACGACACTATGAAAATAGATAAAATTGCTAAGGTGTCGAGATTTCTGCCCTAATAACATGTTCATACTTCATTGTTATTTTGTGGTTTTTCTGACATCTGTTATGTTGCTACCTATGGGATGCAAGAACACTGACCCTGATAAAGAAATATGTCACAGAGTGACTGGTTAATGCTATCGACATATCTCCTACCCTTGGTCATGTACATGCATCTCTACCAGTCCTTTTTTCTTATCTATGCCAATGTTCATCAGCTCTGCGAGCATTTCTCGATATACGCACATGTTTTTCCTTGAATTATCGGTATCTAAAAACACACTTTTCTGCAGGTAATTATGAGGCTGGGAATGACTATGAATTTATTCCAAATTATGCACTTTGCAATCAGTCCTTCGAATTATTCTTTTAAGTTGGATAGGATTCTGTGTGTATGTGTTCTTGTATTGACTGGCATATTTTTTTTTGTCCTTCCCATATATTTCCAGTGCGTCATTCTTGACGTCATTTAACGATCATGCTTATCAATAATCCTACGTATATTGTATTATTGTTATGTGGCACATAACCTTTTCTTATTAGATGGACAAATGGTCATGAAGCTGATACTGCAAGATAGCTGCATGCCATGTAATGTGCATTTTTATCTGTCCATGGGTTAAGACTACGGTTCTAACTAGGTAGTGTTGTTGGCTCTCTCAAATATGTAATGCTATTAACACTATGGAAAATATTTCTTACTGTTAATTTAACAGCATCAAAGGGAAAACTCCAAACAAAATCGATTATATTGTACCCGGAATATCATTAGATCATCTGTATAGATAATGCTCTTAGTGTTCATCTTGATTTGGATTAGTGTGATCTGAATATATCAGCCTAAAGTGGCCTGCGAAGATCAGATATCCTACATTGGAATCTATATAAGTTTGAATATGTCAACTGTGCTTTTATCTCATTGTTCTTCTATTTGTTTCCCTTTGGAATGAAAAATTAGTTTTTCATTTTGCAGCTAGCTAAAATTCTTAGTCAGAGAAGTTTTTTTTCACAGCTATCATCAATCATCTGTATTGATCAAGCAGCAGGGTGGAGTATATTTGGTGTCCAAAAGAAGCAATGAGCAGTAGATGCAATGCAAGATGGTGGCTACTGAAGATGGTGTACTTATCTGTTTGGTAAGGAAATTCATGAATCCTGCATGTTCTCTATATAGGCTTTGCAAATCCTCTGCTTACAATTGTATTCGATGTGAATTCATATGCATAGAGATAGGGCTCTTTTCTATATACCAATTTTGCTTATATCTTTTGCCTCTTTTTCAGACTTAGGTCTAATGCAAGCAAACGGTTTGGATGGTTTGCACTGCTTGATGCTTTTTCATCCAGTGTAGTAAGCTATGTAGTAGTTTAGCAGGTATTTGATTTTCCAAATATCAGACCATCTTCATCATTTTGGATGGTTGTGTTGTGAGCTAATCTGATTCGTGCTCTTCATGATACAGCTTTATGCTTGGAGACACTTCTTGTTTCCACCGCTAAGCAGCTGTGAGTACAATAAGTGTGTGATGGACGTCATGAAATTGGAAGCACAGGTCTGCATTTGGCTCTTCTATATCCTCTAATCACTGTCATTTGTTTGCCTTTTCTCTGTTCAACACACTGCATATAAGAGAATGGTTTGTAGCATCAAGGGGTCAAGCATGTATGAACCTATGGGTTAGCTTATTTCTGTTAACTACATGGATTGTAGCAATCCCTGATTATTATTTTCTTCAGTTGTTTAGATAATAAGAGGGGTGGATCATTATTGCCAGTATGCAATACTTACCACTCAGACCGAAGATTACCCAGATGCTAAATAAGCTTTTGATAAATGGCATATTGTATTTGTTCGCTCACAACTGGTCATAACTATCTTGTCATGTAGAGGTGAGAGTGCTAATTTATGTAGTTTATTGGCTGACATGAAAATGGAATTGTTGGATAATGGTACCAACTCTTGTTTGTAATCAATACAGATACAAAAGAGTCTTGTTTGTAATCAATTCATGAGACGTGTCCTTGTTGGCAGGATTGATGTCAATTACTACAGAGTCATCAAAATATGGTGTCACCGGTGCACCATATTCTGTTTTCACCAATGTTCAAAGCTCGGATAGAAAATCTAAAATGTAGCAAATCCACCACATGTCGCTGCCAAAATTACCGGTTAAATGTCAAGGTCAGTAAGAGGATCCAAGTAATACAGTTGCAGAAATTTCAATTTTCAATCACATCTTTATACTGGAAAGTAAATTCAGCGTATCAATTTAATTTAAAAACTTCTCCTATCTGTTCACTGAAATGCTAATTGAATTTTTTTTCTTCTCTTCCTGGTTATGTTCAGTACTAAATGTCAATCCTGGTTATAGGAATTCTTTTATCGTTACAAATAGTCTTTTTTGTGCCATGCCTCTCATAAGGATAATTGTAGGATTCAGTTTTAGGGTGCTAGATGAGAGTCCTATTGAGCTACCTCTTAGTGCAGAAGTACATATTGCTGAAAACTAGAGTCACTTAGCGTTCTCTTTTACTGATTTAATTAAGCATTGGTCGTGCCGTCGTGTTAAATCTGTGCTGCTTACATATTTACATAGCTTCAATTACCATCAAGAAACACTTGATTTGGCTACACATGCACTCTACTTCTATTTATCGTTTACTACTATTTTACGAGTTGGCGCTAGACGAGGGAGCTGCAATGCCCAACTTACCCTGTCTCCATTGAAGAAAATACCGTTGACGGAGCATATGCTGAAATGCATCTTTTTTTCCCTGTTCTGGTGGCATTCAAATGGCACCAAAATTTTGAGAAAATATTTCTTGATGGTCCTGTCTTTTGAGAAATATTTCTTGATGGTCCTGCCCTGTTTTCTTTTGTGCTGTCCAGGTCATTGAAGATATGCGACTTTGGAGCTGATGGCCTGATGGTCAGTAGAGGGAGTAGGTGGTTGCAACATGAAGATGTTTCTAAGCTAAGCTAATATAATCTATTTGTACTTTACAACTATAGAAAGTATACTAAATATAGTGCAAAAAACATAATTATGCTCAGGTCTATTATGATTTATGTCATGTTGGGTCATTATACTAATAATTTACTACCCAGTGTATGTTTCTGCTGGTTTTTAATTTCCAGAATGTACCAACATCATTCCAGTTAATAGCTAATTACAAAAAATTGCTTTTCAATTTTGTAAGGCGGAGATTTTAAGATTAGCTTAGCATATTTTTCTTATGGAAATAAATTCTGGCATAAATCCGTTATTTGCGCCAATTGGCGCAACGGGTCATCTAGTATACTGTAAATTAGATCGTCAAGCCAAGACAGGGATGGAATTGATCTTGTCTCAAGAAACATGACTAAAATCATATTAACCTTTCGTTAACGAGTTCCTGTACGTAGTACTGTACTACTTGTCGAAAAAGGCTTTCGCCCAGCTTTATAAATAAAGCAACGACCACCAAACAAGCAACGATACAAACTCAACACCACAGCTGGGGCAAGCCCAAAAGAGAAAGGAAGAGAAAAAAGAAAAGAAAACAAAGCCGACGATGGCAGATCAACAGAACTAAGGTGGTTCGCCACCGCTGCGCCCGCCGAAGAGTCCCACCACGCTCCTAGAGTTCCGAATCGTCGCGTACCAAACAACACCTTCAAGAAGGATTGCGACGATGACGATGCTGCTGCCCGGCCATGGCCTAGGGTTTCCCCCGTACGCGGGGGTGAGTGGGGAAGGAGTACAGCCGACGCCCTTCAAGAAGGAATGATGGCGCCCGTAGGCGTCGCCCCGTCGAAGTCGTAGAATGACAAGGATTTCTCCCGACCCCCAAAAAACCACTACCCCAAGCGATCCGTAGTCTTCCACTCAACAATGCCGCCCACCTGCATGCGCCACCACGGTCGTGACCCCACCGTCGCCATCTCACTGCGAACCGATGCGAGGCCTAGCGACAGGGAGAACGGAGGCAACAAGTTCAAGGGTTGCCGGCTCGGTAGCCACACGGGAGGGAACTACCTCCACCACTGACGTGGTAGCCGACCGGACGTGGTGACAGGAGCACACCAGACCAGCACGAGAAGCAGAGGGCGGCAGCTGCACGGCCACCTGGAGGGCGTCCTCCACCGCCAACGGCGGGTACCGACCGGACGCCGCAGGGACACACCGGGCCACACTGCCCGGCCGAACCCATCTCGGGTCCGCAAAGTCCGCTGCGGCGCTGCAGTACGTAGGCCGCCGCCACTACCCTCCGGTTCATCGTCATCGGTCCGGCCGGGCCGAACAGGGCCCGTTAAGCTCCACCACCGCGCTGCAGCAGGAGGGCACCATCGCCGCCACCCCGTCACCACCGCCTCCCTCCCTGCCTCCAGGAAGAACACCGCCCACCAAGATGCCCGGCCCGCCTGGACCCAGATCGGGCCCATGGCCCAGATCTGGGCCAAGCGGTCGCCGCCGGCCACACTCACGGGCAGCAGCCCCAGCGCCACCAAGTGGTCGCGCCCGCGCAGTAGGGGCCGCCTGGGGCCGGCGCGCCGCCGCCGCAAGCCGCCACCTGCCGGAACCGTCGCCGACCTACTCGCACCGCCGCCAGGGATCCCGTCCCGCTCGGGCCTCCGCGCAGCGGGTAGAAGAGAGCCAGCCGCCGCCGGCACCACACGGGCTTCGCCCGGCGGCACACGCCGGCGGCGGCCGGAGAGAGGAGGGGAAGGGGGAAGGGAGGCGGGGGGGCTAGGGTTCCGCCCCCGGGTCGCACGGGAGCGACCGAGGAGCGGTGTGTCTTTCTTTTTCCGGGAGGCACGTCTACCTTGGCCCCTCAGTAGTACTGTACTACTGCTGACCTTTCGTTAACGAGTTGTTGATTTAGAGTCCATGCATGTTAATTTCTTGATTCCCGCAGCTCGCGTCATACAAATGGAAAAACGTATCCATTCGAAACTATTTTGCTCTAGCCTCGTTGTATATTTTTCACTTAAAATGTAGTAACGGGCTGAATAATACTATTTTTAGGCAAATGCACTGCACTACAAACCTAAACACATCTTCCTGCAGTGAATCGAGGATCTGAGATATTAAAAAAACTGACAAATTGGTCTTTGAGAGTTGAGAATACAATTTTACTTATATGCAAATTAAAATGGTTAGTTCATTTGGGGGTAGGGCGGTCTCAGATGCATGACCAATTGGATCTGCAGTCTGGTGACAACTGACAAGCCAAGTGGCGGTGCTTAATTTAGTCACGTAACGTTTCATTGGTCATAATCTCCTGGTCAGGAAACATAGAACATAAGTAAACTATTGTCTTCGACTAGGTCCATATGAAGTAGAGGTGACATAAAGCACCTTTGCAAGGATGACATCACAAACCTTTTTCGTAACTCCAAATTGCTTGATTAGGGAAATACTCCCTCCGTTCCATTTTACTTGACTCTTAAATGGATGTATCTAGACGTATTTTACAAATAGATATATCTATTTTTGAGTCATCTAATATGGAACGGAGGGAGTATTAAACAAATTGTACAGTAGGACGACAAGTCCACCACCAAGTCGCATACCCAAACTGCGTATTTTATTTCTCACTGTCTGTACAATAACAGTAGTATATAGCGGAAACTGCAAATGGAGGCTGGTCTACCTAACACTCGGTATTTTGAAAAATTCAGAATCGCTATTTTAAATTTTAAAAAAATCGAAAAAAATTCTTGGTGTAGATAATGTCAAACTCTACCATTGTGCAAAATCACAATGCTAAATTCATATTTTTAGGCTAAACAAAAAAGACACAAATTTGGAATAATGATCACTATCTATAATTACGCCGGCCGGTGCCGATTTACACATTAAAGATATTCCAGGTCGCGTGACCCTCCGGTACAGATTCACATGCGACAACAGGCTAACAAGTCGCATAACTACCCAGGTTCAAGGTCTGTGTGACAGTTCAGATTCAGGTCTAGCATGCTAATTAATCAGGAAGGCCTCATCCACTGTAATGACCTAATACCGTCGTAGAGGAGATATCGATCAGACCTTGCTTTTTGTCAAGTCGGGAAGACCTCATCCCCGTGGGGATCTACAACCACTGGAGGATACAAACGACCTCATCCTGTCAAAATATCAACAAAGGTACAAGTGACCTCATCAGGTCGGGAACTCGCCATCCCGCAAAGGAAATAATCATCAAGACCCTTCATCCAGGTCGGGTGGACTAGGAAACCTATCACTCAGGTCGTGAGCGCCCCTAGACCTATTATTCAGGTCGGGGAAGTCATTATACCCATCAGACACGGGTCTACCTAGGATCAAGGCAACTTCGTCAACACAGGAAGAACGTCGCCCACCTTATTAACGATATTGATCGAGGGCTTGTTAGAGATAAGTGGGGTTGGACTGTAATTCTATGGTATACCGTATACGGACATGCACCATTTCCAACCCACGCGTTCGGCCAAGAACTCCTCGGTCGGATGACCTACATCAAGAAGCTTCATCGACATAACCTGTCTTGCTACAGGAAGACTTCCTCGAAGGATCCCTACACCAGACATACATTGAAGGAAGGCTACAAGATCAACTTAAGGTGCAAGACGTCAAGACCTAGCATGCAACATGGTGACTTCTACCACCAATGCCTATTTATACCGGAAGACCATCCCGCGGGAGGACAAGTTCATCTACGCCCAAGCAGAAGCCCTTTCCTTTGTAGTCTCTATAGATATAAACCCTGGATACATCTAAATATTCTTTGGGTTCATCTATAAACCCAACAAGGTCCATCTGGTAAAGTCTTGTACAATCTTGTGATCATGCCTTCAATAAAGTCTAAGGGAACTTCACCATCAAATGGATGATCATTTGTTGACCCGTCTTCCTATCGAACAAGTAAACTCTCTTTCGTTCCTTCGGATGAGAGATTTCCTTAGGATCAAAAAACCATCCTTCGACATGTTCCATTACCAATTATCCAAGAAAACTTCATTCCAATTAAAAGTTTAATTTTTTTCGATAAAGACCTATTACACCCAGCCTCTGCAACAACGCATTGCCCTAGCGGCATTACGGATGCACACGACCGAAAAAAAGAGAGAAGAAATACAAAAAGAAAAGTCCCACTATAGTGATCAGATCCTTGAAACAGCAGTGCTAACACCACCAAGACAGCACCAGAAGTCCAGCTTCTCCAAAAGCGACGCCTTCAAGAAGGAACATTGCACAAGCGTTGTCGTCGCCCGATCATAGATCTTAGGTTTTCACCCTGAAGATAGTCCTCACTCTAAAAACAATGACTTCACCAAGACCATTGCCAGGCACAACGAATTAAGGCCAGACCTTGGATTTTCACCCTGAAAGATAAGACTTAGGACTTCTCCTATGCAGTCACCCCCACATACATGCCGCTGCTCTAAGTCACTAATCGCCTAGCCAATTCCTCACCGCCACAAAGACTTAAACCACCATTGCTAGTCCTCAGATCTCGCCTTCCATGACATTCTCCGCCAGCACCATGGAACGAGAAATCGTGTTCCATGATATTAACAGCCAACTGAGCTTCGAAGCGCTTTCTCTGAAACCAAATGGTCAGAGAAAAACATGGGTGCGCACGATCAAATACCATCCGATCCATCAATCTCCAGGCATGAGACGCCCAATGAGTTCACCGGCGGAGCCTTCCGAAACACGACCGTCCAGCCAGACCGATGGGGACAGGCATCCGGTAGATCTTCATCTTGACGCTAGACGAACCCTAGGACCACCACCATTATTCGTCAGCCTCGCAAGCCCCAACGCCACAGAGCCGCTCCCAGCAAAAACAACAGCAACAAAGGGGGCGGATCCGACAACCCCAGATCGACGAGAAGGCGATATCGGGGCATAGCGCCAGATCGGCCGCCCGCCGGCGGCGCCCCACCAACTCCATGCCCCACTCTGCTGGGAGACTCAGGCATCGGCCCATGGCCGTGCCGCCCTATGCCCGCCGTAGGCCTCTCACCGCTCCTATGAGAAACCACTGTGGCGCACCTCTTCTGCCCTCCAGCCGGTGACGGGATGGGCACCGCCACCACCACCGGCGAGGACGGCAGTGGCGGCTGGGGTCAGGGACGAGGCTGGTTGCTAGGGTTTGGTGGATTGGCGGCGCCGCCAGAGCTGCCCGGAAGAGAGGCGACTCGGGAGGGTCGGGCTTCCTTACCTGAATCCAACCACCTCAATTAATAATAACAGAGATGCATACTCAACTTGGGAACCTCATAATACTTGATGAAGATCCACCTCAGTTATCTCCTAACCATCTCCTCATCCGAAAGATATGCCAGTCCAAATACAGGAAAGATTGCCAATAACGACCATATCGTTTATCTCTCCACTTGGATGGTAATGAGCCTTCAAAACACTCGCACAAATTCTATCTGAAAATTCTAGTAATCTCCACGATTGACGAAAAACCGTGCCACCTTGAGGTTTATAACGTTTGCAATTTTCCCAACTTAACCAATGCGTTTTCGTTTTTTCCTTGTTGAGCACCCAATCAATAATCACTAACCAATTATGTAAGGTCATCACAAAGGGAAACCAGTAGCTCGAAAACTCCCGTGACATAAGTCGGGATTCATGGCACAACGCTCTGGACGGCGGAACACTGATGGATTAAAGGACCGTACGCGTCGATACAGGTAGATGGATCATACCTTTGATTCTCACATTGAGAAGGAGAAATCCTCGCTGCTGGGAGGGATACACCTAGCTGCGGGGATCGTCGTAGGGCTACTTATCATAAAGCTCTAACCCCTACATCCAAATATAAGGATTGGGCTAGAGCGTGCAGTTCTTTGTACGCCTTCGTCATCCCGCGTCCGTTGCCGCCCTTGATCGCCGTCGTCAGCCCTCGATCTTTGGCCGCCGTCGGCACTTCTCCAGCCAACTCACCTATCACTATCGCATCTGCCTCGTCAAGATCCCCGTTGTGGCTCCGACGCAGGCCGTGGAGGGTATCACTACGGCTCCGGTGCCAAAGAAGGTCAAGGTTTATTGTTGGAAGTGCAAATCAAAGACCCTTGCGACTAAGGATTGTACGGTTCAGCACTACTGCTATATGTGTGACAATTCGAAGCATCCTACATCTAAGTGCCCCACCTTGAAGCTGCCGAAGCCTACAACCTTTGTGTCCGGTTTTGGGGACGAAGATCTCATGTTCACCCAGTTTCCGGACAGTGTGTATAAGGAGCAGCCTCCCTCACACTTGGTTCCTACTGCTTGTGTCGAGGTCCATGGTGAGGCCGTTACAGCTGCAACGGTGGAGGCACAGGTGGCACACATTTGTCCGGTCCCTGCATGGAAGTGGGAGGCACTGCCGCATGGTGCCAATTCTTTTCTGCTTGGCTTTCCGTCTATGGAGGATTTGCAGCGGGTAGATGGTCTCGAGTTGGGTGTTCTGAGGCAGGCTGCCAAGCTGATTCTTAGTCAGTGGTCGCCTGAGGAGATCCCACACAAGATGGAGTTGCACCAGGTTTGGGTTCATGTTACCGGCGTTCCGTATCCTCTGCGACATTTTTTGGGTATGTGGGCTGTTGGCACTCTCATTGGTACTACCATTGATGTTGATCTCCTTGCTCTGCATCGCTGAGGTACTATTCGCATCCTTGTGCGAATGGCTTCGGCAAACTGCTTCAAAAAGAGGGATGAGTTTGGACCTTTTATAAAGGCAGATGGTGTCCTGAATTTAAAGGGTATGACTTTACATTGCGTCCGGAGCCAGCTGACTTTATTCCAGAAGCGGATTTTGTGCCTTTCTTCTGGAACCGCAAGGATACTGATGATCCCTCAGATAAAGGTATGGGAGGTGACACCGGTAATGGCAATGAGTCTAGTGATGTTCCTCAAACTCAGGTGACAGATGGCGATACGGAGATGACCAATGCGCCGGGTTCAGGGATTGTTGGTAGCAACAATTTGGCGGCTTTGGTACAGACTCTTCTTCTCGGTAGAGCTGTTACACCTCTCAACCCGAGGCCCCACTCGTTGGGTGGCAGTGGGATGGAGCTGGCCGGTGGCGATTGCACACCACCGTCGGGGCGCCCATCCTCTACACCCGCCGGTGGGGGACCATCGGTGCGGGTCACGCCGCCCACCCCGTCTTCGTCGACATCCGGGGGGGGGGCGATCTTCCTCTCCACCCGCTGGTGGGGGACCGGCGGAGTGGGTCATGCCGCCCTCCCCGTCTACGCCGACATCCGGGGGGTGCACCGGGGGGCTGGCAACAGCCGGCCAGCTCTCTCTCATCCCCAGCCACAGGAGGTGGCGGGTTGGCGATGCAGGGCACTACCAGCCCACGTACGCCACCATCAGCAGCAGCGGGAGGTAACGAGACTGTGCTGATGCCCAATACCCCGGGTTCAGCCTCTACTCCGGCTGCTGGGGGCAGACAGTTTGGGTGTGGTGTTGCTAACTCCACGCTCACATCACCGACCGCCGGCAAGACTCCGTCACCGACCTCAGGTGGGTCGCCGGCAGGGAGTGGCGCGACTCCTACCGCGTCGCATGGGGCTGAGCCGTCTTCGGTGCTGGACTCGACCATGTTGGGGGTTGCTACAACAACCATACCCCCTTGCATGGCTTAAGCCGGCCAAGTCGCAGCTCCCGGCCTCGGCTACGCTGCGACACAGTAGCCGTCATGCGGTGGCGGCGGATGGTTCCGTTGCCACGGATGAGGACTCTCTCGTCAAGGCTATGCGGCGTAAAGCGGTGCTGAATGGGCAGCTTACTCCGGGTACGTCTTCAAACTCTAAGTCTTTACTTTCACTTACTACACATCAGTCATCGTCTAGACTTCATAGTGTTGGCGTTACCATGGGAAGGAATGAGAAGGAAGTTCTGGTTTCGGCCAATGCTCTAAGGCATATGGAGTTTGACCGAGTAAAGGTTTATCCTAATGCAACGAGTAAGCCGGCTGCTCCCCCCCCCCCCCCCCCCCTACATGAGGATGAGGCGACTGACAATGTCGATGGTCAGCTTCTATCTCATCTAGTTGGAGAGGTGTCAGGGCTAGGGTCTATTTATGACCTGCAAGCTTCTGGTCGTAAATCTAAGAACGCCTCTGCAAAAAAGAACAAAAAGGCACGAAAATCCCCAAGAGTTTCCCAATGAATGGCATGTTCATGAATAGCAGAGGTCTCGGTGACTTGGCTAAACATCTACATATTGCACAATGCATCCAAGATCATAACTTGGACTTTGTGGCTATCTCGGAAACGGGTAGAAGAGATTTCCCAGTGAGTGTCCTTAACCGTATTTCAGGCGGATTGGATTTCCATTGGTACTCTCACCCACCTCGTGGGAGGTCTGGGGGCATTCTCCTCGGCGTTAAATCAAACTCTATGGATGTGTTAGCGGTTTCGGATGCGGATTTTCATATCAAGTTTCATATCCGAAATAAAGCTGATAATTTCATATGGAGTTTGGTGGCCGTGTATGGGGCAGCCCAGGAGGAATATAAGGCGGATTTTCTGCGTGAATTGGTTAATAGCCTTCCGGAGCCGACTTACGAAAAATTAGATCGTGTACTGATGGACACAGATTGGGAATCAAAATATCCTATGGTGTCTGTACGCGCTCTAGAACGTATTAAGGCTCTATCGGATCATGCCCCGATTCTCTTGACCGCTGGTCCCCCGAAACCAAACGGTAAACACCAATTTAAATTTGAATTGGGTTGGTTACATCGTGAGGGCTTCGGGGAGATGGTTAAAGAAGTCTGGGAAAGATCAGTTGGGGGTGCTACTCCTATACAAAGGTGGAATAATAAGATGTGGAACACACGCACACACCTTCGAGGATGGGCGCGCCACACAACTGGGCTGCTAAAAAAAGAAAAAGCTCGTCTGTCGGCCATTATTGATGAACTCGAAGAGATCACAGAAAGTCAACCGCTATCAACGCAACAGATTGAACTTAAAAGTCAATCGAACACGTCTTTAGCTAAACTTTTACGTGAAGAGGAAATCAAATGGTATCAACAATCAAAGGCTAAGTTCATTCTTCAAGGAGATTCGAACACAAGATACTTTCATAATGTCGCCAATGGTAGACATAGAAAGAAGCTTATTCATTCACTTCATCAAGAAGACGGCCTGATTGAAGGACAGGAAGAGTTAAAAAGGTATATCACTAAATACTAAAAAGGTTTATTCGGGGAGCCGGAGGAAGGTAACTTTTCTCTGGATGAGTCTCGTATAGATGATATACCTCAGGTTTCTAATGAAGAGAACGCTTTCCTTACTGCACCCTTTACCGAAGAAGAGGTAAGAAAAGCGGTTTTTCAGATGGAACATAACAAGGCTCCAGGTCCAGATGGATTTCCAGCTGAGTTTTTTCAAAACTTTTGGGATACTATCAAACCTGACCTGCTCGCTATGTTTAATGCTTTGCATGCGGGGCAGCTTGAGCTTTTTCGCCTAAACTTTGGGGAGATTATTTTGTTGCCTAAGATTAATGATGCGGAGAGGATCCAACAATACATACCTATCTGCCTCCTTAATGTCAGCTTCAAAATATTCACTAAAGTGGCAACCATTCGATTGAATTCGGTCGCTGATCATGTAGTTAGACCTACACAAACGACTTTCATGCAAGGGAGGAATATCCTCGATGGTGTAGTCATACTGCATGAAACAATTCATGAGATGCACCGCAAGAAATTGAGTGGAGTGATTTTTAAAATCGACTTCGAAAAGGCGTATGACAAGGTCAATTGGAAGTTTCTCCAACAGACTTTGCGTATGAAAGGCTTTTTGGAGAAATGGTGTGCATGGATTCGTGACTTTGTTACTGGAGGTAGTGTGGCCATTCGAGTAAATGATGATACTGGTCATTACTTCCAAACAAAGAAAGGACTAAGGCAAGGTGACCCGCTATCGCCGATACTATTTAACATAGTGGCTCATATGTTAGCGATCATGATTGATCAGGCAAAATTGGATGGACAGATTGAGGGAGTCATCCCACATTTGGTTGATGGCGGCATATCTACTCTCCAATATGCGGATGACACAATTCTGTTTATGGAACATGACCTGGATAAAGATATGAACATGAAGCTGATTCTGTCAGCGTTCGAGCAATTATCAGGGTTAAAAGTAAATTTCCATAAAAGTGAATTGTTTTGTTTTGGCGAAGCCCAGGACTTTGTGACTCAATATGTTGATTTATTTGGCTGTGAACATGTGACATGATTTACGTATATGTCCATTTTTATCCCACATGGGTGGCAACATGATTTACGTATCTGTCCACCATCATAGACGGAGTGCATGATCATGTGATTTGTAACTAGGTCTATGTTTTTTACCTTTTTCACTTTGGATTTGTCGGCTGTGTACATCTTGTTATACAGAGGCTGGATGTAATGCTTAATTTTAAGTAATAAAGCCTTTATAAAAAAAATGACGTGAGTTGATCATAGAACTGTCACCTGGTTACCCTCAGGACCAGACGATATTACTCTTCGCGCGTCCTTGAGCATGTCCTACCTGAGTAATAAATCTCCTTCTTACAAGAAAAAAAAATGATCACAAGAATCAACGGCTGGGAACCAGGCATGGAAAGTCAACGCATAGACGACTTGGCGTGGAAAATCTTATATATGCACACATGTGCAGGTGTAGACGTGTAGTTGAGCATCATAGGCTCATAGCCAAGTGCATTAGGCGAGAGATTGGTCACTCGAGCTGCAACGAATCAATGGCGTTGACGGCCACATGTGAGAGCAGCACATCAGAGCAAGTCCAAAGAGGAATCAAGCTGCAAGCGCGCCATGGCGCCGGGCGGCGGGAGCACACGTTCGACAAGGTCGTGACGCCGAGCGACGTGGGGAAGCTGAACCGGCTGGTGGTGCCCAAGCACTTCGCAGAGCGGCACTTCCTCCCGCGGCTCGGCGGCGGCCCGCGGCGTCGAGGGTGGCCGGCGCCGTGCTGCGCTTCGAGGATGGCCGCGGTGGCGGGAGGGCGTGGACGTTCCGCTTCTCCTACTGGAGTAGCAGCCAAAGCTACGTCATGACCAAGGGCTGGAACGGCTTCGTCCGCTATTGGCGCTAAGCCATGTCAGTGCGTGGCTTAAGCGTGTGTATCGTGTGTGCATGCGTCTGGGTGAGTTTGTTAGTCTGTTAGCGAGTTAGGAGGAGATGGTCAGCTGCACGCAGTAGCAGGCCGCGTTGATCGCGTGAGTGCGCGATCATGGCGTGAGCCGAGGCGTGGGGGTCATGGTGAGTGGGTGGCGTCGTGTGGGCGAGCCTGTGCGCCTATAAGAACCCAGCTCTCTGTACTCCATGAAGGAATCGAGTTTGTGCTCGACTGAAGAAGAAGCCGTCAGTGCGGC
The DNA here is from genome assembly GCA_012064385.1 of Puccinellia tenuiflora. Taxonomy (NCBI): domain Eukaryota; kingdom Viridiplantae; phylum Streptophyta; class Magnoliopsida; order Poales; family Poaceae; genus Puccinellia; species Puccinellia tenuiflora. Next base: position 396,771 of record QRDG01001035.1, read on the forward strand.
AGGTGTTGGTGCACCAGAAAAATTCAGTTTCGTCAGAGTTGTCTCCTGTCTTCCTCCTCCGTTCGAGCGACTGTGAGAGAGAGAGCAGAGAGCTAGGGCCTGCTGATAACTACATTTGGTATCAGAGCGAGGTTATCATGGCGTTGGTCGCACACGGCGCCGGTGCTGGGGGGAGCATGGTGTCGCTCCCTGTGCCGATGCTCACCGGTGACAACTACACCGTGTGGGCGATCAAGGTGGAGGCGAACCTCGACGCGCAGGGGCTGTGGGAGGCAGTCGTTCCGGCGGAGGATGCGGCACCGGCGATCATCGCGAAGAAGGACAAGCCGGCGAGGGCCTACCTCCTCGGTGCACTCGCGGAGGACATTCTCCTGCAGGTCTCGGCGAAGAAGACGGCGGCGGAGGTGTGGGCAAGCCTGAAGGCGCGGTTCGTGGGAGCGGACCGTGTCAGGGCGGCTCGCCTGTCCACTCTCCGCGGCGAATTCGATCGCCTGGACATGGCGGACGGGGAGAAGCTGGACGCTTTCGCCGGCAAGATCAGCAGCATGGCGGCGAGGTACGCCAATCTTGGCGCGACCCTCGACGATGCGGCGATGGTGAAGAAGCTGTTGGACTCGGTGCCTGACCGTTTGTACGCTGCGGTGGCCGGCATCGAGCAGTTCTGCGAGGTGGACAAGATGAACTTCGACGAGGCGCTCGGGCGGCTCAAGGCGTTCGAGGAGCGCACGGAGCGGCGCAAGCAGCGCAGCGGCGGCGAGCGCGGCGATGGTCAGCTCCTGCTCACTGCGGCGCAGTGGGCGGCGAGGCGTCGCAACGGCTTCCACGACGACGATGACGGCGGCAGCAGCACGGCATCAGGAGCCGATGGAAGAGGACGGAAGGGGAAGTGCCACAACTGCGGCGTTCGTGGCCACTTCGCCCGCGATTGCTGGAAGCCGAAGAAGAACAATGCGCAGAAGGAGGAGGCGCTCCTCTGCGACGCCGGCGACACGCCGGGCCTCTACTAGGCCATGGCTTAGGGGGAGATTGTTGGCGCTAAGCCATGTCAGTGCGTGGCTTAAGCGTTTGTATCGTGTGTGTGCGTGAGTTGGTTAGTCTGTTAGCGAGTTAGGGGGAGCGTCCATGGCTGCACGCAGTAGCAGGCCGCGTTGACCGCGTGAGTGCGCGATCATGGCGTGAGCCGAGGCGTGGGGGTCATGGCGAGTGGGTGGCGTCGTGTGCGCGGGCGTGGCGTCGTGTGGGCGAGCCTGTGCGCCTATAAGAACCCAGCTCTCTGTACTCCATGAAGGAATCGAGTTTGTGCTCGACTGAAGAAGAAGCCGTCAGTGCGGCAGGTGTTGGTGCACCAGAAAAATTCAGTTTCGTCAGAGTTGTCTCCTGTCTTCCTCCTCCGTTCGAGCGACTGTGAGAGAGAGAGCAGAGAGCTAGGGCCTGCTGATAACTACATCCGCGACCGCCACCTCGCCGCCGGCGACACCGTCTCTTTCTGCCGCGCTGGCGCGCGCCTCTTCATCGACTGTCGGCGACTGCATAGTACAATCAAAGGAATTGTATTTTGTGAGCGTTTATTAAATTTTAATCCATAATTAGATGAAGTGTACCTATAATGTATACAAATATTAGGCAGTTTGAATTGTTTAAGTTTGTCTGTATTTTGGCATTAGTAAGTACTTTTTTTTCCTGAGCATGTTGATATATTTTGGGGTAATTCAAATATTTTAGCATTTTGAAATGTTGAAATGTGTTTCTTTTTCCCAATTAACATTTAAGTTAAGTATGTAGTTAGTGGTACTGCATATTTTCTGGATTCGTGCTAACAAATGGGGAAAGTCTGTTTATGTTGCATTTCAATTTTGACAATTTTGAAGTGTGCAACTATATTTTGTGTTTTGCTATATGTAGTTAGCATTGATTTTTTTGAGCATTTTGTATATAGTTCAGTGAATGTCCAAATATTTATCGAACTAAAGTATTTAAATATGTTTGTATGCTGGCATGAATTTTTAATTGTAATTAGGGAAAATGTATTTCAAATATTTCCAAATATTGAAAAGTTCTGAATTTTCCAGAAAGTTTTGTACTATGGCATAAGTAGTTAGAACGTAATTGTCTGATTATTTTTGTTGTGTTACCCATATTTTTGTCGGTGGATATACTAAGAGTTTTTGAATTCTGAACAATTTTTTTTTAATTTTGTTGGAAATTATCTAGCCCTTCACGCAAATACGTAGAAGGGAAGTTTTTTGTATTTATTAAATTCAATTTAGAAGCAAGGTACAATTAGAGCAAATGAATTTGCACTTTGTTGAAATATTCAAATGATCAAACATTTTTTTTGAATTCAGTGACTGTTTTACTTTTTTTACAATTTTTGTGGAACTTGGTCACATTCGATTTGGAAATGTATATAATCAAACTTTTTTAAGTTATTTATATTTATTAAATTAAATTTAGAAGCAAGCCATAATTAAAGCAAATGAATTTGCATTTTCTCGAATTATTCATCTAATCAAACGTTTGGTTTTTAAATACAGTGAATATATATATATATGTATTTTTTTATTATTTTTTTCAAATTTGTGGATTTTGGTATCATTTGATTTGGAAATGTAGTTAATGTTTTTTTAAATGCAGTGGCTATTTTGATTTTGACAAATTTGTAGAATTTAGTGTCAATTGATTTGGTCTCATTTGATTTAGAAGTGTAGCTAACCAAATATTTTTTTCTTTAAATGCAGTGGCTGTTTTGATTTTGACAAATTTGTAGAATTTAGTGTTAGTTGTTTTGGTAATTTTTTTGAAAAGTTCAAAAAGTTTTGGAAAAATAGGAAAGCAGAATGGAAAGGAAGGGGAAAAAAATAAGGAAGCCCGGCCCAGCAAGAGCCCGTCTGCAGCCCAGGCCCACCCCAACGTCGACGTGACCAAAATTTGCAAATTATATTTGGTAATTTGGTCTCGATAGATAAGTGATTTCTAAAATTACCGTTAGGAAATTATGTTTTTAAATTTTTGTCGCAACTGCCTATGTGGTCGAGAAATTTTTAAAACTTGTAGCGCCCAAATTGCAGTTACTATTTTGTTTAACGTTTTCTTAAAAAATTATCAATGGGAAATACGTTTAAAATTCGTGTCGAAAATATGAGCGCGGGGAAGAAATGTTAGTTGTAAGTTTAACGAATATCAGTCCTGACAATTGGGACCTCCACAATTTTTTTCTTAAAGGAACGTATATGAAAACAACTAAAAGGATATTCATATTTTATAGGTAATAATACTCTATCGTATATGAGATCTAAATACCAGGACTGCACGGTGCAGATAAAACATATTGTTGAAAATAAACAAAGGAAAACGTGATTATGTTGCTTAGGGAAAATATGCACGAATGTTTGATACATACTGATATGTTCGAGACTTAATACGATTAACTCAATATTTAAGAAGTCTAGCTAATTTTGTTGCCTAAGATTTGACTGGCATCTGTGTTGTAATTGCTTTTGAGATGTTTACTGCAAATAAGTTCAAGTACCCTACGTAGAAATCTACATATATATATATATATATATATATATATATATATATTGATATATATATATATTTGTTATGAGGTTGAATATATCATGTTAGTTTTAAAATTTGTGTCGAAAATATGAGCGTGCAAAAAGGAATGTTTTTTTCTTGAAGTGAAAATCGAGGGAAATGTATGCCAAAATTGTTCGAAAACTCTTATATTTATGTAAAATTTGATGTATTAGTTGATTTATTTTGAATTATGGGTTGAAAGTTTGCATTGTTAAGTTGTTCAAATTTCGAAGTTGGTAAAATTGGGAAGTTATTCATATTTGGATGATGTTTATGTTTGTTGAATGCTCGTATTTGAAATGCATTCAAAATTTGTATGTCTCAAAATTTTAAATAGGTTACATTTATTGTAGCGATCATTTTGCTATATTTTTACTTTTGTGTGCTGTGTAAATTTGAAGTTACTGAATCTGTAATATTTGCATGCTTTCTGAATTTTGTGTCAACATTTGAAATATTTTGGAGAAAGTTCAGAAGTGTTTGGAATGATTATTTTGATATTGACAGAATGTTAGAAATTGTTGTGAATTTATTTGGAGCCATATTTGAAAAGTTGTGATAGTTTTTATTTTTTTAAAGCAAAAAAAAGAACAGGGGAAAAATAAAAAGCCCAAGTTAGCTGCACAGCAGCCAAATTTGAAAATGGTGACATTCTAAAATTGTTTAAGTTTGGAAATAGTTGAATTTTAAAAAAAGTTTTTGTTTTAAAAATGGTCGGCTTTTACAAGATGCTCAAATCTGAAAATATTTGTAATTCGGGGAAAAAATACGTTCTAGGAACGTTTAGATGTTAAAAATTGGTTGAAGTGGAAACGTTTTAAGGCCTGAATTCTTTTCATGTTTGTAAAATGTTGTGTTCATGTTGATTTGTTGTTTACAATTGTAAATACCGTTGGGAGGGAAAATTCGAATTTGAAAATGTCGACATTCAAATGTTGTTTAGATTTGAATGCATCGAAATTAGTAAGGAGAAGTTTACGTTTACAAACTGTTCAAATTGTGATATCGTTAAAGTTGCTCGTATCTGAATTTCTTTACGGTTTTCAAATTCCCGTATCTGAAAGGCATCCAAAATTTTAAAATATTTGAACTAGAAATTTGATGTTTATAAAATGTTGTGTTCATGTTGGTATGTTTGCCACAATTGTAAATACCGTTGGGAGGGAAAATTCGAATTTGAAAATGCCGAGATTCAAATGTTTTTCAGATTTGAATGCATCGAAATTAGTAAGGAGAAGTTTACGTTTACAAACTGTTCAAATTTTGAAATCATTGAAGGTGCTCGTATCTTTTTTTTACCGGTTTTCAAATGCCCGGTTCTGGAAGGCATCAATTTTTTTAAAATATTTGAACTTGAAATTTGATCAAATGCTATAAATAGTCGTCGTTTTTTGTTCGTGTTAATGTTGACATGTTTGTCACATTAACTTGAAATTTGATCAAACGCTATAAATAGTCGTCGTTTTTTGTTCGGAGTTTTGGAATAAGGAAAAAAAAGTGCCAAAAAAAACCCCGACGCAGCAGCCCAGCAGCCAGCCCTGCCCACGTAGCGGCCCATCTGGCCAGCCCAGGCCCGCTGGGACGTCGTGCCGACGTCACCGGCGGCTGGAGTTGCCGCGGCGACGTGGGCGACGCCGGCGTCGCACCCGTGCGAGGTAGGGCGCGCGAGTGGCCGCTTCCGACGCGGGGTGTCACAGGTGGCGGTGCCGCCTCGTTTTGGTCGCCGGAGCGTCGCCAACGATGAACGGGCGCGACAGAGGGTCGCGGGCGCGGCGGCGTTGATTCCCGCGCAACGACGGCGTTTCGGCAAGCGAAGCTCGGTGAGGAGGGAGAGGCGGTGGCGACGGAGCCCGTGGTTTGCTTCGATTCGAGCGAGGAGGGACGGAGGGGCGGCGCGCCGTGTCGGCGGCCGCGGCGGTCTCGGCGCCGTCGTGGGAGAGAGAGGAGGGGGAGAGGATATGGACGGTTTTATAGTAGGGTCCCTGCGGTTTGTGCAATTTTCAAACCGGTCCTTCTCCTCGTAAAGTCGTGGACCGCGGAGCACGTTCTGGATTTGTGAGGGGCCTTTTTGCAATTGTGTCTCGGAGATGTTGTTTGAGGCGTCGGATTGAAATTGGACGGCTCGGATCGGGGGTTACTGTAGCTACTGTAGCAAGCTTCGGCGCCGACGCGGGAGAGAGAGGAGGGGGAGAGGATATGGATGGTTTTATAGTGGGGTCCCTGCGGTTTGTGCAATTTTCAAACCGGTCCTTCTCCTCGTAAAGTCGTGGACCGCGGAGCACGTTCTGGATTTGTGAGGGGCTTTTTGCGATTGTGTCGCGGAGATGTTGTTTGAGGCGTCGGATTGAAATTGGACGGCTCGGATCGGGGGAACAGTGCCCGAGAGAGGAGAGAGCGATATTTCGTCCGTCTTTAATATATAGATAGATAAGGTGAGAAGCAGATGAAATTGATCTTGTGTCTAAGAAACTGGATGAAACATTAGTTCTTGTACGCAGTGTCGACCTTTTTTTTTAACAAAACGGGTAATTTTGCCTCATTTTATTTTAAAAAGTAGAAGAGAGATGACCGGTTCATTTGCAGGGCAACCGGCCGAAAATCCGTACAAATACACCAATGTCGTCATGGAACACGACCACATTGGGCACACCACCACAGCCAACCTGGCTACCCACACGAAACACCAACGCACAAGGAGACCGCGTCGAGGTTGCCCCAAAGCGTTTTCGTTGTCACACCTCCCCGAGGTGGCGATTCCAACATCATTCGCAGCTTCCCAAACAGAGCCGAGGTTGCCGCAAAGCGTCTTCGTCGTCACACCTCCCTGAGGCGGCGATTCCGACATCATCCGCAACTTCCCAAACATAGCCTGACAAACGGCATCAGACCCCATGACGGCCTATGCCCAACAATTGGCCACACGCACCAAGGGCAGACATCTCCGAATCCGACGACGAGCTTCACAGGGGAAAAAAGCTGGACTTGCGCCGACCGAGAACAAAACCCATCGGACACGCCGGGAAGACTGACTACCGAAGTCCAGCCACGACCCATCTTCATCTCGACGCATCATCTTTGCCAAACTGCACACTTGGACCTAGCACAACCGCCCGGCAACAAGCCCTCGAACTGAACCCCCGGCCGTAGGCGACTCCGCGACGATGCCTCCAAGAAGGAAAGAGACGCAGTAGCGCCTCCATCGCCTGATCCCGGATCTGAGGTTTCCCTCCGGAGTCCAGGCCACAGGAGGAGGAGTGAGCACACCTCGACGATGCTTTCAAGAAAGTCATGCAGGCTTCACCATCGCCGGCTCCGGCCAGAACCGGAGCAAGGATTTCTCCCGGAGAAGCTCAACAACCTGCAACCAAAAGCGGCCACCCACGAACCACCACCATGTGCGCCGAAGCCCGCCGACCACCACCCATGCCGAAGCAGCTCCGCACCTCCAGGCCGAGCACACCGGTGTAACAACGAGCCACCGCTAGGGCCAGCCGAACCGCGTATCGAAGCAAAACCCGAAAATCCTCGCCGCTGTCCACCTTCCTCACCGCCCGTCGGAGACGACGCCGAGGTCACCATCCCAAGCAGTGCCGACGGCCGCCACGCACGCGGACGGCGACCCACCCCCCTCCCCCGACCTCCTACAGGAGGCAACGGCGCCGCCGGCCGCGGGAACAGCCGCCCAGATTTGATCCGCCGCCGCCACCCGCCGCGCCCTGCAGGCCACCGCCGCCGCCATCACCACCGCTGGCTCCGCGAGCGCGCCGCCCACGCGACCGCACCGGCGAGCGCCGCCACCACCTGACCGGGGCCGCCGCCCCGGCGTCCGCCGTGAGCTGCGACCAGAGGATCCCCGCCCCCATTTTCGGCGATGGGGCCGGCGGCAGCGACGGCGGGGAGGACGAGCGGGGGGGGGGGGGGGGGGGGCAGGCGGCGGCGCTAGGGTTTCCCCCGAGCCGCCAGAGGAGGCGACGCGGGGGTCGGGATGCTTCTCCCCTTCCGGTTCGGAAAAACCCAGTGTCGACCTTTCGTTAAAGAGTTGTTCATTTCGATCGAGTTCGTCATAGTTTCTTCATTCTCGCGTCGTACAGATCGATGGAGAAAAATCTCTGAATCAATTTTGGTTTAGCCTCCCTTCTAATTTCCACTGAAAATTAAATAGCGGCACCCGAAGCACAATGCCACTATCTCAACTATCACGACTGAATAGTTCGACGAATTATTCCCGAGCTTAGTATGCATGGCCGCCAGTCGCTAGGCAATGCAGCCATCGTCGACGTCCCCACGCCGCAGCTCCAGCTCCTTGGCAGCGGCGAGCTCCTTGCCTTTGCCCCAGAGGAAGGCGTAGAGCCCCACGACGACGAGCGCGGCCCCGAGCACGCCGCCGAGGTAGACGTCGGTGCCGAGCACGACGGCGTCGACGACGGTGGTGGCGACGAGCGACAGCGAGTTGAACATGGGCGGGTATACGGGTCCGCGTCGCGCCACCGCCCACGACACCAGCACGAACGTCACCCCCGTGTTGAACACCCCGGAGTACACCACCGTCACCAGCTGCATGTCCCACCGCAGCCTCCATGCCGACCATCCCCCGTCGGCGCCGGAGAGGGCGATCGCCACGGCTGCGGCGACGGCCGATTGCAGGCTCCCCGCCGCGCAGGTCAGCGTCGTGGCCCAGTACCTGGACGGGAACACCACGGCGACCCTGGCCTGGACGACGAACCATAGCGCGTAGCTCACGCAGCTCCCAATAAGGAGCAGCGTACCGACGACCATGTCGCGCCCGCCGTGGACGACGGCGACATGATTGGCGTGGGACGATTGCCGGAGGTGTGGGAGGACAAGGTGGGTGCCTTTGCAGAGGCTGACGACCATGGTGCCGGCGACGCTGGCCACGGCGCCGAGGAGCTTCGTTCTTCCGGGCCAGTCAGTAAGGGACAAGCGTTCAGTCCTGAGCGCGACGGCGATGAGGAACGTGGCGACAGGGATGAGGTTGAGGAAGTCGACGGCGTAGGCGGCGTTGGTGGCGCGCAGGCCGCAGTAGTACAGCCCCATCCCCAGCAAAACTCTGTATGCATAATTTGGGGGAGAATTGTGACAAGAATGTACATGGAGACGACAGAACTCTGTATGCATAATTTGGGGGAGAAAATTGTGACAGGGATGTACATGGAGACGAAGTAAAGATCAAATCAGTGGACAATTAATGTATGTGAGAATAATTTGTGTTCGTGTATGTCAATCAAGATTATATTTCACAAATTTTTGACACCAAAGACATGATGAACTTGATAATTGCTAGCCACACAAAATCAGTTATCCCTATATTTTACAAAATTCAAAAATAAATTACGAGTTTAAAAAATATATGAAAAAACTTCTCGGTGTAGTTGATGCATGCAAAATCAGCGTTCAAAATTATTCGTATCATGCCCCCCACGAAAAAGATAAAATTTTGTATATTTTAGAGATTTGAAAGTGTTTATACTCAAATCCACACATTTGTCATTTTAATGTAGCTTAGAATATAAAGTATTTAAAATTAATATTTACACGTTTATGGGATACATCATTGATAACATGCAGGATTATTTTTCAGATTTTTAAAAACTTATAAATACGTTTTTTTTATTTTTTTTAATATAAACATATAGAACGGGAATTAATACGAGTTGATACATTAGTAGAAGTAGTTATGTTTCCCCTTGCTGGTAGTTTGTCGACCCTGACAACAATTTGATTTCAGTTTTTGACACCAAGAACGTTATGAAGTTGATCAGTTCGTACAGATTAAGCGGTTTTTTAGCACAGCTGAACACAGTTTGCCATGATCAGAAAGCATGCATGGCAATTGACAGGCTAATTGTACATAATGAAGAAGAGATTAGAGTTGTGGCAGGCAACTGCGATGCGAACCCGAATGTAGCGTTGATGGAAATCCAGCCCAGCGCCACCAGGTTCAGTTTCTTCCACATACCCCTGCAACCAACACACATGACCTCATGTAAGAACAGATTCAGAGAATTGACGAACATGTTAAAAATGGTACAAGCACGAATGCATAAGAGATAATATGTTCTTTCTCTCCCAAAAATAATTTGTCGATTGCACTGAAAGAAGTTCTTTCCAACGTGTTTGTTGCGTATACAGGTGTGTAGACACGCAAGCAGTAGGTGTACATCTTCCAAATTGGCACAGACACAGAGTTAGTGCAGCGCGTTATGTGCCTCAAATGTAGTATCGATCGAGACAGCAGTATGGTCAGATGGATCAGCATACAGCTGGCCGTTTGCATGCATGTCTAGCTACAAATTGACGACTGAATTTGTTGGAACTCTACATACACATGCAGGAGAGATTTCATAGATGAGAGTAGATGTCTGTTCGTCTCTGCTGCCAGAAGAGATCTCATGTTCAGATAGGAACAAAACGGAGACAGACGATCGAGCAGTAGTGGTGTTTACAGTTTCCAAATTGACACGACACGAGAGTGTTATTGTTGTCTATTCCCTCGAAACAAAACGACTGAATCTATTGTTGGAACTTGGAAGACGTCTGTTTTATTGTCTGTTGAATGTGCGTCAACACGCACTATGCATGCATACTGACATGCTGTTCGTCACTCTAGCTACATGATGTCTAGACGGCCTTGCAGCGAACTAAATCAAGAGGGGAAAAAACAGTTCAACGCATGCAGATAGTACTATGCAGCAGCAGCAACATGGCCGGACGCGGCGACCATGCGCCTGCGGCGCGAACTGGCGGAAATCTTAATTTTGTCTCTTCTGTTCACGAATCGTGAACAGAAATCTATCCGAAGGATGTTTAAGCTGATGATGATATATGGATGGTAAATCTTGTGTATGCATGTTGGTGATCCATCAATCACATAGAAGTGGGTGATCGATCTACCTCTCGAAGACGAGGGCGAGGGGGGCGACGGCGGCGGCGGCGACGAGATTGCGGTAGACGAGGAGGACCAGGGGGTGCATGCCGGCGTTGAGCGCCACCTTCGACATGAGCATTGTCAACACCGTGAACACCTGGACCAGCACCATCCCCGCCGGCAGCGCCACCCGCTCCACCTTCCTCCTCCTCGCATCCACGTCGTCGCCGCCGTCTCCCGCCATGACACAAGTGAGCGAGGAAGCTTAATTTCTTGGTACACGGACGGGCGACTCACACGACCAACGCACGCAACGCCGGACAGGAGAGAGTGAGGCTGTGCAGTTTATATAGCCAGAAACGAACGGTGCAATACCGTGGGCTAGCTGGCTAGCGGCTTGCGTTGCGTGTTGTGTGGTTAGTGGGTTGTCTAGTTTCCCTGCATATAGACTGCTCGAGAATTCGATGAAGGTAGTTTGCTGTAAAAAAATCGATCAAGATACAGGAAAAAAAATACGAAAGAAATCTTTGCTGGGCAGCCAATAATTACATTGGCCGGTCGGCCTGGTTCAAAGACGCGAAAATAGAAGATCTGGGAAATATCTTGAGCAAAGCAGGCATTAAATTTTATTTTCCCAAGTGTATCCTGGAATTAAGTACAGCTAGAGTGGTTAAAACTGATGATTTCCTGTATGTGCCACAAGCCCACAATAGATCTGGCGGTGGTTGGGGACTTGGGGCGATTTTTTTTAAATATTATTTTTTTTAATCGTAATTCGAAATATATTACGCAGATCGAAAAAATTCGAAAACTATCGCACCGTCGGCGCGCGGCTGGCCGAAACTCGTGTTTCGGCAGTCTGTAGGCCGAAAGGAGTGTTTCGGCCAGCTGACGGCCGAAACATCCCAAGGCGGGGCCCGCGCGAGGCCCGCGTCAGAAGCTGGCCCTTTTCGCGTGGTCGCCCAGCCGATTCGAGAGTGTTTCGGCCCCTAGCCGGCCGAAACGTTTTTTTTTTGCATTTTTGCCCTTTTTTTTGTTTTGGTAGCTATTATCTCCATTACAGTTTTAGATGCCAAATAAAATTTATAAAATAAATGTTATATATTTGCGTCCATCAATTCACCCTTACAAATTATTCTCCCGCCATTTTCTCCCGCCCTTCCTGATTCCCGTCATTATCTCCCGCCTTTCCTCGTTCCCGCCTTTATTCTCCCGCCCTTCCTCATTCCCGTCATTTTTTTCTCCCGCTGTTCCTCGTTCCCGCCAATTTTTCCCGCCCTTTCACTTCCCGCTATTTTCTCCCGCCATAATTCTTCCCGCCTTTTTCTTCGCTTCCCGGGCTATAAAAGCCGTTGCTCAGTGAGGTTAGTAAGTAGTCTAGCGAATTCACTCATCGATGTCGGGTTTTCCTCCTTACCGTAGCTTTCTTCCACATCAGTCTGAGCTCCTACTGCAGTGTGCCGCCGAGTTTAGGGTAGACAATAAAATAGTTCCATGGGAGGAACTCATTAGTAGTGATAGTTTGCTCACTGAGATAGACGCGACATTGGTTAGCAGATCAACTAGGCTCAAACCATATTGGGCTCATAGGACTACACGGGAAATACGACAGGAACTTCTCAGGCTGCATGAAAGGTGGAAGAAGGTGGAGCAAAGTACTACGGACAAGAAGTTCCTCGATTGGTTAGGAGATCATCCGTCGTCATGGGTGGAAGAGAGCGAGGACGATGATGACATCTTCATGCCTAGCATCACGGCCAAGAAAGCGTCATCGTCGAAGGGTAAGAGAGCGGCATCGTCGAAGGGCAAGGGAGCGGCATCGTCGAAGGGCAAGAGTGGCCCATCGACGGAGGCAGGAGGATGCGTGGACGGGAGATGACATTTATGTTAAGTGTCGCATATATCTTAATTTCAGTTGTAGCTATTAATTTAAGTGTGTTTTAATGAAAAATTTGTAATCTCACCGTTTTTTAATAAATGTCGGAAGCATTGTCTGATCAAATATAGATAGGAATATGTCTCATACAAATATAGTGTCTCGTACATAGATAGGATTATGTCTCATACATCGATAAAAGTTTCAGTTTTCATTATGTTTACGATACCTAGTCTTCGTTTTCCGTGGCCGAGGCCCTGAAGGTGACAATCGGTTTCGGTTTGGGTCGAGGTGCTCACGCAAACCTCGGCCCAACATCGGAGCGTCCTCCTGGGGCTGTGTCTCCTGCTGTGTCTGCGTCTCCTGTGTGACGGGTGGTGGTGTATGGAACAACACATCCTCGTCCATCTCTGTGTATGGTGAATCAGCAGACCCACCTGCAAAAAATAATTACTACTAGATAAGTGCATACTACATTCAAAAAAATAAATATGGATAATTAATAACAACAACGTACCTAGTCCCACAAGACTAGTCAACGGCGCCGAAGAAGTGTTCCAGCCTACATGTACAGGATGACCTGGAGGAGGCATCCCCATCTGGTACTGCGGAGGCATCCCCATCTGGTACTGAGGTGGCATCCCCATCTGGTACTGAGGAGGCATCCCGTACTGAAACTGAGGTGGTATCCCCATCTGGGACATACCGTACTGCGACGGGGCTGCCTGCCAGGATAAACTACCAGCCTGGGAAGCATCAGGTGGCGTCGGCTGAACGTGCGGTGGAGACGGATGCTGCGTGAAACTACTAGGCTGAAAAGTATGTCCAGTAGGCCGCTGCGACGAACTACCAGACTGAAAAGTATGTCCAGTAGGCCGCTGCGACGAACTACCAGGCTGAAAAGTATGTCCAGTAGGCCGCTGCGACGAACTACCCGGCTCCCCCGTAGGTGTAAGAAGTCTAGTATGTGATGAACGAGCAGTCTCCTGTCGTGTGAGACGTGGACGCGGAGCTCCATGACGAGGCACAACGTCTGTATAGCGGGTGCAAGTAAGAACATTGTACACACCTCGCAGCTTCTCCTCGAGACGCCTGAACCAAGATCTATGTTGTGGCGGCGGCGTGAACCCAGCTACATCCCTCTGAATGTCGGCTATCAATTCAGACTGTAATTGAAAAATTACATGTTATGTACGATCAATAAAAAAATGTACGTACGTAACGAGTAATATAGTACTAACCGCGTAGTTTCTAGAACCTGCAATACCCTCCAATAGGTACATGTCCGTAATAGAAGGGGGCTGCATCTGAGAAGGCTCAGTCGTTGGCGTCAATCGGAGTCGTGTAGACTGTCTATACCTCCGTAGATACTCCTGAAAATCATCCTGTTGAAAGGGGGCATCAGCCTGCCATAGTGTAGTCGTCGCACTCGCCCATTCGTTTATGAATGGCTGTAGAGTCTGAAGCCAAAGCACCAAAGGTTTTTCGCCTCCTTGACGTCCAAGTCTGAAAAGTAATATTACAAAATTATTTTTTAGAAATAGATTCAATGGACAGTTTTATTCATATTAGAAATAATTATAGACTGGAAAATAACTTACCGGTGGATTTCCGGTCGTAGTCATGGCTGTCTGATGGGAGGGTCCGGTAATTGTCGTCGTGCAAACTGTCTCATCACCCTCTGCTGCGACATCTCCTCGACCATGACATCAAAAATAATGCGGCTCTGCGTCAACCAGTATAGCTGATCTCTGCTACATAACTGAGATATGCCGAAGGGGTATCTCGCAACGATCCTCTGGTTATCATATGGCTCCCATATGACCTGGTCCTCGCGCAACTGATCAAACTGCATTGTGAATGATGGGTATGAATTCTTCACTTGAACTTGCGCATACCGTCTCTGCAATTTTAACGAATTATTTAGCTTGATGAAATAAGAAATGATACGTACGTAAAGTAAGTACGGCGGTGCAAATTTTACCTCTCTACGTGTCCAGACGCTGCCAACTGTAGGAAAGTCAACCGGATCTGCACCGTTCAGTCTGTAATCCCAAGGCCTCTCAGCGTCGACGTCCGGTCTACCAATATGAAATCTCTCCCACGACCATAGTTGTAACAGTAGTGGACAACCAAGTAACGAAGATGACGACTTATTCTTCGTGCAAACATTGCATAAAGCTCTGTAAGTAGCAGCTAACACGTTCAACATGTTCTTTCAACATGTTCTCTCTGACACATGTGTGAGCCACGACGTCCGAGACGAGCCAATTCACGTCATACTTCGGAACGTGTCCATGCACCCTTCCAGGACAGCCAATTTCAACACAACTCAGTGTCAGATATTTCGGACACGACACATCAGTTCGGTAAATCTTTTGTGTGGACATTGCCCACCGTGTCACGGCGTCCCTTAGCTGCTGCTTCGAGCTATACTGAGCACCTACTTCAATATTATTCATGTGATACTCCCAGGCCGATTCCTGCCCAGTATTCACAGTCATGACGGTCGACATGTCCTCATTCCAGGAATTAGGAATAGGCACATCCTCATCATTATCTTCGTCATCATCTGCATTATCTTCTTCGTCAGAATTAAGATCTGCCATCAACCCATCCTCGTCTTCGTTCTCCATCTCTTGCTGCATACTTCCTACGCCCGCCTCCTCATCCTGATCCCAATGCTCATCACCGTCAGCCTCACCACTTTCAGGACCCTCACCGCTTTCGGGAGCTCCTGCCGACTGACCACTCTCTACACTTTGAGACATAAATTCAGACGGATCAACAGGTTCTGACCCAGTTGCATGGCTATTTTGTCCAGCTTCATAACCAACGCCACCTTGTGCCAAATTGTTCTGCTTCGGCACAAACAACACGAGGATGATAGGTTTCGTACCTCGACGTTTGCATGATGCTAGCCAATTCACCCAGGCCTGTGTCCGATCTAGCGGTACCAACTCCCAATAAATATTTGTACGAGATTTTGACCATACCGACTGAATCCTAACAGTCCACAAATTAGGATCAAAGCCAAAATTCATCGTCAAATAGTGCTGAACCGCGCTTATTCTCGCTTTATCAGGCTCAGTCAACGGAATCTCCACATTTGCAAATTCACTCAGATCAACCCCGGACTCATTTGTGCGGACAGTACCATAACCATAGTAAACGACAATACTAACCACTTCGGACATATCGTCCACCTAAACAAATATATTACATAATCAAATACTATATAGATAATAAATCTTAACAGGACCTCCACCTAATAAATCTTATATAGACACTAAACGTAAAATAACTACAAGATTAGGGTTTACCCTTGATGCGTGCAAAATCCGTCGTCCCTGTTGTCCTACTTCAACGGAGCATCACCACCATTACTGCGCCGCTCCTGCTACTGCCCAACACCACCACATCCCACCATTGTTGCTCACCATTGCTCCACCACCGAAACAAAAACTCCTCCAAAAACTATCCCATTAACAGATCCGGGATGCTCTTGATCTCCTCTTTCGATTTGTGGGGGCAGATATCTAATTTATCGGCTATTTTTTGGGATCAATTGAGGTTAGCAGCGCTGTTTTTCGAAGGGAAAGAGAAGAAACAAGAGCAGAAGGAAGAAGAAAGGAGGAGGAAGGAAGGAGCGGCGCGGCGTCGTTATCCCCTACTTTTCGGCAGACTGCCGGCCGAAAGGAAGGAATCGGCGCACTGGGAGCCGAAACGGCGGGCCCCGCACTGTGCCCGTGTCAGCGCGCATGCACGCGGCGCAGCACACCCGTGTTTCGGCTTTCGGCAAGCCGAAACCAACGATTCGGCCGCCGCTGTGCCGACAGCGCAATAGATTCGGAATTTAATCATTCTGCGCAATATATTTCGAATTCGGGTTAAAAAAAATAATATTTAAAAAAAACTCACGAACTTGCCATCTTAATTGGGGGCGTCCACCTTAATTTCCTCGTCACACACTCACACTCACACGCCTTCACCCTTCATATGGTATGTAGAGTGGGTTTTGAATTAATCGTCAATACGAATACATCCTGGGTGGAGATTTCGGCCTTCCGTGATCCTGGTATTTAAAAATTCGACAAAAATATTTACGAGTTTCAATTTAAAAAAAAAAAGGTGTAGAAAATGGTGTATTCCACAAACATGTAAAAAACCGACTTCAAATACTTCCTCCTTTCATCTCTAATTTTTTTTTTTTTACTTTTGCTTGACCGCATGTATCTAGACGTATTGTAGTACATCTGTATATGCATGTATGTATGTTTCTTCATTTTATTATGCATGTAGTTAATATTGAAATAGCTAAAAGATCTTACATTAGTGAACATAGGGAGTTGTTTCTATTCTGAGCTACACAAAAACAAAACTGACAAAAGTAAGGATTATCTGAGTATGCATATTTTTAAATCTCCTAATTTTATCAGAATTTGTCCCTCTGTGTAGCTCAGAATACAAACTATTTGAATTTTATATTTTCCATGTTTATGGGATATACCATTAGCTACATCCGAGATTAATTTTTTTGAAACTTGTAAATATTATTTTATATATTTAAAAAAATATTAGGATCACTAGAGCTCGGGAGCCAAACATACTTTCTGATAGATCCACTAGACCCTCCAATACATATTGGGTGTTTTTAGTTTACGGACGAATATCTGAATTTGTTTAACCACAAATTAAAAAGGTAGTGTAAACTCCCTATCCGATATACAAACACGCCCGCGTCGTACCCAATGCGAGATGGACAATGCCTGCACGCTTACATTGACGGCCCTTGCTATGGTGGCGGCGGGGGTCTAGGCTATTTTAGTTCTTAGCGTGAGTTCGGTGTAGGTTGGAGAGTTTTTTTAATATTGCGTGAGCATGGTCTTAAACTGGAGACCTCTTGGCTCTGATATCATATTAAGTTTCATGCACTAGCCAACACAACCAAAAGCCAAACTGATGGAAAGGGCTATTGCAATCGACATATACACTTCAAAAACCCCTCTCATGTGTGACGCGGAAAGTCAACACGTGGATAGAATAAGAATAGTCTGAGAGGTATCGCTCAAGAGTCCAATACGTGGACACATAGTGGGTAACAATAATTGTTTGATAAATTAGGAAAACCAGGACCCGAATACAAGAACTTAGGCTCTGATACTTGTTAAGCTTCATGCACTAGTCAACACAACCATAAGTCCTAACTGGGAGGGAGGATTGTCATTATACTCTAGTAATCCCCCTCACGTCTAGACTATTTTAGTCCTTAGACGTGCGTAGCGAAAACGTGGGTAGGCCACAATATATTTATCGTGTTACTTGGGTATTGAATGTCGATCCTATGGTCTCAAGTTGTATGCACTTAACCAACTCACCTATCAAGCTATACCGAGAGGGAGGACAGTCATTATACTCTAACACGGGGCCTTGCCTAGGAGATGGAGTATAATCACCGGGAACATTGGCTTCTCGGGAGGAAGAGGCGGTGCTGAGGTTGAGTGCATGTCATCATCTCTCGTCCCTCTAGTCGTGTGGAATCAGGGAAGACGAGGGATCTCCTTCCGCGCGGTGACCGGAGATTTACTCGCGGCGTGACACATGGCAGTCATTGATATCACGTGGATCGTGAGGATCATGATCAGCGTATGCCTGGCACCTCCATGCCGATGTGGTGCCCTGGTGGAACGGTAGTGTAGCAATGTCATGGTCGGTGGCACCTCGATGTGGTGCACTGGTGCCAAATGCCAAATCTGGCCGTGCTCTCCCACAACGGGGCTGCTCTATGATGGGACACGGAAGACCCAACGATACATGTCGTGATGTTGTGTGAGCAACGCTTTGACAGTTCTTTGCTAGCTATTGATGTATCTGCAAGGAAAATTGGCGGTTTTGTTTTGACGAGAAATTGTGAAACGATGGTGCGACAACTACTAGAAGCAGCAATATCACGTGCTCAACAAAGCTACCCATCGCATTCTTGGATGTCGTCGAGCAAGACTAGGGATTTTCATGTCGGGGGGTGGATGGAATATGGTATACGTAATCATGACGGTGGAGAGGTGGTTGGCGGCCAAGGATTACGAGTCGACCTGCCACAACTTGTCGCTGGGGTACCGACAAGTAGACAAGTTGTGACTAGTCGCGACTAGTCATAGACTTGTCGATATGTAGTCTAGTTGTAAATACTGAAAATATTGATGCCATGGGGTACTGCTCATCAGCTTCAGCTGCTGTTCGAGCTGCAGAAACCACTTGGGAAATCTCCGGTGGCGACATGGTGCTATGCTTCAGCAAACAAGAATGGAAAACAAAATCAGGAGGAGGCGATGGACTAGTCTTGGAAAACGAAATCAGGGGATGATAGTGGAGGTACATGTGAGAATTAGTTACCTGCTGCCGGCGATGGACTGGTATTGGTGTTGGTGCAGCTGCAGCCGCCGGTGGAGCAGAGACCCAGGAGCGCCGGCGTGAAGAATATCAGGAGCAGGTGAGGAGGGGAGGAGGCCAGGTGTGAGGCGGCGGCAGCAGCACCGGCGGCGGCCGGCGGCCAGGGAAGAGACGCCCAGGGAGAGGCGTGGGGAATGCTCGATCTATTTCCTCGATCTGTTTCTGGAGGCGGCTGGGCTGGGCGAGGGGTATTTAGGGTTCACAGGATGGGCCTTTTTTCTTGTCGCTCGACTCACCTACATGGGCTTGTCGCGGTTAGTCGTAGACAAGTTAAGTTTTCGATTGATAACTTTAACTTGTCGAGTCGTTCTCTGTTGTCGACATCCAGGTTGCGACAGGTAGACAAGCCGCTAGACAAGTCGTGATAAGTCGAGCGACACTTAATCCTTGTTGGCGGCACAGAGGGATTTCACATCGACTATGCATTTACTCTGGGCCAGAACCCATGATCTAGCCTTCTATCTAGATCAAGCAATATCAATGTATTTATGACATTTTCTTGTGGGAAGTGTTGCCTTGAAGCTCGGCTTTATGTTTGATAACCTTTGGTACAACTCAGTTACATCGATATTCGAATATAACATTGGTGTTTGAACGTCGATACCTTCTGAAAGGTGTTGCCTTGGAGTGAGATGCTCTTTGTTGAGTCCTAGGTTGCTTTGTGGTGGATTGTTCCACGTTTTATGTTTTGCGGTAGGTTATGGATATGTTGTGGTGACACCGGTTCATAGCGGATGGTCATTGGGTTTTTGTTCATTTATGTAAGTTGTTTTATCTTGGTTGCTTATGGAAATGTTGGCATCAATGCTTGGCATTGCTTAATAATCGCATTGATACAAAAATTGTATGCAGGTTTCCTTGATGGTAAGAACTAAGGATGTGCGATACTTTCATACTGCAAGCTTTTGAGAAATTGTTTCTTAATATAAAGCTGAACAGTCTCCCCTCCCTCCCTCTCAGCCTCCCCCTCTCTCTCCACCATCAACTTACTCATCGTGGTCATCAACCTCCATTCTTTTGTTGACATTTTCCTCATATCTAACAAGAATAGTTGGATCAAACATTATGTTGCCCTATGCGGCGCCAACGTAATATTTTTGTTGTACGGCCCATCTATCACCATCAACACCGGTTCATTGGCATCCACAATGACATCCTCATTAGTACTGAAGGCACCACGGGGAGATGAAAAACATGGATATTTTCTTAGGTGAAATTGTATAAAATAGTTATGAGAAATGTTCACATTGTAATGTTTTCATTCAGGTTGAAACCAAAACCAAAAATACTAAGTTTGTTTTAGAAGGTAAAAGTTGGTTGCATCTACGAAAAGACCACCAACCTCCTACGTGCTAGACCTTCCTTCATGTGGTTTACATACTTAATGAAGTGTACACATACCTTGTGTTATAGCATGATCAAGAAGGGATTATTGGCTTCGTGTATGGATTAGTTGCAAAATAAGGTTGGGTGAAGAATCAGAAGCATGTCATGATGATGTGTGTCATGTGCTGATTATGAGGCTAATTATTAGCATTTTCAACCACAATAAAGCAAATTATGTACTCAATTTTTATGTTGGCCACTGCCTTGAATGGTTGTTAGGAATATGTTGTTGCAACAAAGTCGGTGTTTCTCTCATATTTGTCAAGAAATATAGCTCGATTAACACATTTATATATAGGTATTGCGCCGATCTACCAATGTAATTTTGCTAGGTTACGCTAATCCATTGACTTCGTCGTCACCGTTCTTGTTTGTGTTGAAAGGGGGTGGTGAGGGGGAAAGAAAATTTATTGTCGCAATCATTATTAAGATACATTAAAAAGAGAATGTAGTATTAAAAAGAGAATGTTGTCACTCATACATGTCATGATGACTTGTCACTCATACATGTCATGATGACTTGTCGAGAACAATCACGCAAAACAAAATATTTGCTAGGGATGTGTAAAAATACGTAAAAGTGATGGACTTATTGGCCCCTATGTGACCATATAAACTTCCATGGACTAATTTCTTAGAGCATCTCCACCGGGGACGCCTAAATTGTGTCCGACTCTCCCCAATTGGAGGCCACTTTGGGGGGTGTCGGACGCCTGTCCGACGCTTTTTTTTGTGCCTCCCACACCGGCACCCCCCAAACGAAATCCCCAAACATAATTTTCAACACAAAATCAAATTTTGATCCAAACATACGAAAATAATTGCATAGTTGGTACGGGTAAAATTCTAATTATTGTAACAATGAAGTTTTAAATCCTTTAATATAAATTATGCTTCAAACAAGGCCATCGCCATCTACGCCATCGCGCTCCCACAGGTGCGCCACTAAATCATTCTGCAGTTTTTGATGCGCAACTTCATCATGAATTTCATGATGCATCGCGAGAAATTCCGAGTAGTCTTGCGGCATGCCGGGCACCACCGGTGCAAGTTGCCCCTGGCCATCAAACGGGTTCTTGACATAATGGTCATCTCGAAGCTGGTCTGGTAAAATCACGGTAGGGTCACGTTCACTCTCGATGATCATATTGTGCATAATAACACAAGCATTCATGATCTCCCACATATGTTCTACCGTCCATGATAGAGAAGGATACCCGATGACCGCAAATTGGGCTTGAAGCACATCGAATGCTCACTCCACATCTTTTCGAGCACTCTCTTATCTCTTTGAAAAATATTTCTTCGCCGGAGGAACAGGGTTACGAATGGTCTTCACAAATGTAGAATATGTTGGATAGATGCCATCCGCTAGGTAGTATCCCTTGTTATACTGATGATAGTTGATCTCAAAGTTACACTATGGAGCTTGGCCATTTGCAAGAAAGACCGGAGAACGTTACAATACGTTGATGCCATTGTGAGCACCGTCCATACCAAAGAAAGCATGCCAAATCCATGTATCATAGTCGGCCACCGCTTCAAGTACAACACTGCATGCTCCAAGATGTCCTCCTTTATATATCCCCTGCCAAGCGTATGGACAATTCTTCCACTTTCAATGCATGCAATCGATGTTCCCAAGCATCCCAGGAAAACCTCTCGCTTCAATTACTGCCATGAGCCGAGCAGTGTCTTGAGCATTTGGTTCTCTCAGGTACGTGGGTCCAAACACCACATTCACTACCTTGCAAAACCTATAAGTGGCTTAAGTGGCTGTGGACTCAGACATACGAAAGTAGTCGACCATAGAATCTACGGGAGCCCCATATGCAAGACACCGTAAAGCAACAAAGCTTTTCTGAATAGATGAGAATCCAAGAAGTCCGGTGCAGTCTCTCTTTAGCTCAAAGTACTCATCATATTCTCGTACACCATGCACAATGTTCATGATCAAACTTCTCAGCATCCTGAAGCGGCGGCGAAAAGCAACCTCATCGTTTGTCGTCTCATGCGCAAAATTATCATTGAACAACAACATATGTCCCGTTGCCCGCTGCCGGTTCGTGTTGCGCTTCTTTCCAGGCCTAGAACCTCCGTGTTTGGGTTCGGCTTCCTCCTCCTCCACCGCCGCCACAAGAATGCGGATGACCTCTTCATTCTCCTGATCATCTAGTTCAAGTGCGCTCATCTCTTTCGTCATTTGGTGAAACATCATTTCGTCGTCGCTGTCCATAGCCTAATCAAGCAAACAAATGTCAGAAATCATGAAAGAATGGATTGTTGGCAAACAGTCGAACACCTTGCGGGCGGGCGGGAGGGACTAACTGGTCGGGCCGGTAGGGAAGAGTTTGCGCCGGAGAAGAAAGACGGCCGACCTTGCCAGGGAGCAGCGGCGGCGACTGTGGCTAGTTGGGTACGACAAGCAGCGGTGGAGATGGGAGTGCTGGAGATGGCTACGGCGAGGATGGCGGCGGTAGCGCGAATCGCCGGACAGGGAATACATGATGAAGGAGTGGAAGCACAAATGACTGCCGGTTCGTTTCTTGTGTATGACGGTGGGCCATACCTGTCGGAGGTGCCTGCCGGATAGTGTCCAACACCGCCAAGCCAGGCCCGAAAGTTGGAGGCCCATTTGGCAGTGCCGGACAGGTTTTGGGCCGGACGAGAGCTTTAGGACCCCCCCCCCCCCCCCCCCCCCCCCGATGTGGCCGATTTTTCTGTCCGGCATCCCAAAGGACCCCCCGGTGGAGATGCTCTTACACGCCAAGCTTCTCGCATTCCTAGCAAGAGGTTAGGTCTCATACAAACTTCCACGGACTAATTTCTTACAAGTCAACTTTGTCGCATTCTTAGCAAATTGTTCTTTCATATTTTTGCGTTTTTTTAACTCCTATGTTTCAAGGAGACCCTAGTTGATTTAAGAGACCTCATTCCTCAATGAGTTCATGAAATTTGTGATAGATTAGAGAATACAACATAAGGATTAGAAATATTAGTTGTGATCAAAACAATGTCAATCATGTACTCCCTCTGTCCTATAATATAAAATGGTATACAACCAATATAGATGTAATCGGGTGTAATAACATCTTATATTAATGGACATAAGGACTACCTGCTTACCTCGGATTAACCTCAAACCGTATTTGTGTGCTAGCTGTGGCCGCTATAGCCTATAGCGTGCAAAAATTGTAATTCTTTGCCCAATAAATGATATGTTATTTTGCCGCAAAAGAAAAATATTCTAATTGATCTTTTCTAGAATAGATCCTGTTTGATGACCAATAACAAAAGAGAAGAAAACATTATTTTGGAGGACTCCACCATTCTTTGGCCTTTTTCAGAGTATATGCACTTATAAGAGAAAAATGGGCCAACCTGATTGGCACTGGTAAGGAGAAGTGCACTGGGTCATGATAAGGCCCGTGAGTAGAGAGGAGGTGGATGGTAATAGGTTGCTTCACATGTACAAGCACATTAGAATTTGGATATTCCATGTTCGGTGTCAACGCCTATTTCATCGATATAGAGATGTTCAATCCACATCTCCAATTTTCAGTAGATTTTGTATGAGTGCTTTGGGTGTGGCAGCATGTTTGACTCTATGGATATCTGTTAAGAAAATATATTGTATAATATTATAGTGTGCAATCTTAGAAGAAACGATTATGTCTAGTATTTAATGATATATATGTCAAGATGTATTGAGCACTTTGGTGGTCATGACACACACTTTTGACAGTGTGGTTCACGAAGACACTATTAATCCCTCTTCGATTTGGAGGAAAAATTGAAATCATACGAATTGGTTTAGTATGGCATTGTTTGATTCGTAGGAATGAGGCAAATGAAGACCATAGTGGACTCTTCAGTTTGTAGGATCTAGAAAACACATAAATAAAAAAGATGTAGTAAATCTTACAAAGAATCAAAAAAGCATGAGTCGGTAATAAGAGTTGTTTGGTTGCATCAAAGGAAAACAAAGGAACTTTCAATATAGGTTGAGTACATCCCATAGTTGTAATAGATGTGTAGGAATTCTTTCAAGAGGTCTAACCTTTTATACTAAATAATTCTAAGAAATTGTAGTTTAGAAAAGAAATAAATTGAAAATTAAAGAAGAAAGTCCACTTTTCATCCCTGAACTCTTGAGTAAGTTTACTTTTCATCCTAAAACTTCTTTTTGGTCCAAAATAAACCTTGAACTCTTGAAAAAGTTCACAACTCGTCTGACCATGGTAAATGGTGATGTGTTTTGCCCCATCGCTTGTATCCTTTTAAAGCTGACCGGTTAGTTGCGCCTCCCGGCTTGAAGGAACGAGAATGGCAGCATGAATCGACCAGGAGGTTCCTCCGATGAGCGCATCTATGACGGGATGACGTCGGTGAGTGCAATGAGAATGCTGAACTTGACATCAGTCTGAGCGAGTAGGGATGTCCGGAGGTGTAGACGGGTTAGGGATGCAGGTGAGTTGGGTTGTGGACAGGTCGGACAAGCTTGAGGCTCGTGCATGAGTAGGACCACGTCGACTACCTGTACCACATCAAAGTGGGTCGCCGTGGGTGCTCTGGAGGTTTGGAGAATTTAGCTTCAATTCTTATTTAGCCTAGTTTACCATTTTTTGTGCTACATGTTGCCCACACAAAGCGTTTTTCTTGAGTTAAATGTGATATGGACTTTTATAAGAGTTTAAGGTTTGTTTTAGACCAAACAAAAGTTTTAGGAGAAAAAGTGAACTTCACGAAGAGTTCAGGGATGAAAAGTAGACTTTCTTCAAAATTAAAGGATTCATTCCATGGAACACCTGCACCACTTCATTCCACGGACGGAGACAGAGATCTGGATTCTGCTGGCTGAGTGGGGTTTCTCCCGTTCCCTCCAAAAACACCTGCACCACTTCATCCTCACCTCCCCTGCCTTCCACACATCTCAATATCTCCACTCTATCTTCTCTCTCCCTCCCACGATCCTTACCTTCACCTCCCCTTCCCTCCACCGCAGCTGAGTCCTGCTCGATCACTCCCCCTACACACTCACCCTCTCTATCACCGTTACGGCACCATGGCCGCCGTCACGGCCGCGGCCGTCTCCCTCCGCTCCGCCACCACCACCGCCACCTCCAAGTCCTCCGCCCCGTCCAGCTCCCACTGCAGCTTCCCCTCCTCGGCCCGCCGCGGCCTCCTCCTCCGTGCGCAGGCGGTCTCCACCGATGCGGCGGCGGCTGAGGCGCCCGTGAAGGCGAAGAAGGTGTCCAAGAAGCAGGACGAAGGGGTGGTCACCAACAAGTTCCGTCCCAAGGAGCCGTACGTCGGCAAGTGCCTGCTCAACACCAAGATCACCGCCGACGACGCGCCCGGGGAGACGTGGCACATGCTGTTCAGCCACGAGGGCGAGGTCCCCTACAAGGAGGGCCAGTCCATCGGCATCGTCGCCGACGGCCTCGACAAGAACGGCAAGCCGCACAAGCTCAGGCTCTACTCCATCGCCAGCAGCGCGCTCGGCGACTTGGGCGACTCACAGACCGTGAGTGAACTGACCCCCTCGGTTCTACCTCCGTCCTCCAGTCGACGGACTCGTTAATTTCAGCTCAGTTTTAACTGTACTTGTGCAGGTTTCGCTGTGCGTCAAGCGGCTCGTGTACACCAACGACCAGGGGGAGGTTGTCAAGGGAGTATGCTCCAACTTCCTATGTGAGTTTCACTTCTGCTTCTTCTCCTCCTGCTCTGCTTCTGCTCCCAGGATGACAATTCTGCATTGTTCGGTTCTGAGGAATCTGCTACTAATTTATCCAGACTTCAGAGGGTTCAGTTTCTTCAGGTTTTGCTGTTCAGGGTCGTTCAGAATCGGTTAATTCTTTTTTTTAACTAGTAGCATTCTTCAGTGGAATCCGTTGAATTATATCACTGCTATTCTTCAGTTGTATCCAGATCATCCAATACTTCCCTCTGAAGAATCTGCTAGTGTTCAGTTTTCAGATTCGGTGCAGTTCAGCCTTTGCAGAATGCAGATTAGAAACTGTTACTTCCTGATTGTTTATCTGGATCTATATTTATTAACACTGAATATAATCAGTTAGCAGTATGCCACTCACATGTTCTTTACCATGCTAATGCAGGTGACCTGAAGCCTGGTGCTGATGTCAACATAACAGGACCAGTAGGCAAGGAAATGCTCATGCCTAAAGACCCCAATGCTACTATTATTATGGTAAGCCTTAGTTCGATGCTTAAAAAGTTCAAAAATTCATCGTCCATAACAAGCTGATGGTTAATTAGAAATTCAAAACCATTGACCAAGTCGACTACTTGCAGCTTGCGACGGGGACCGGTATTGCGCCGTTCCGGTCATTCTTGTGGAAAATGTTCTTTGAGAAGCATGAAGACTACAAGGTATATATTCATTACAATGTTTTCTTTAACGCTTATACCTAGTATGAAATACATCATGCCTGTCTCCAAATGGGCTACTTGTATTGAAAAAACCTGATTAACGATTAATTCCTGAATTCTTGTGCAGTTCAATGGTCTAGCATGGCTCTTTTTGGGAGTTCCGACCAGCAGTTCTTTGCTATACAAGGAGGTGAGAACATTGATAATCGATCATATAGTCTCAATGAAATTTTATCCAAGTGCTACTTCTTTACTTACATGTGACACTTTCTTTGGTTGTACATCATTTGTAAACAACAGGAGTTTGGGAAGATGAAAGCAAAGGCACCGGAGAACTTCCGGGTTGACTACGCCATCAGCAGGGAGGAGACCAACGCTCTAGGAGAGAAGATGTACATTCAGACAAGGATGGCCGAGTACAAGGATGAGCTGTGGGAGCTCCTTAAGAAGGACAACACCTACGTCTACATGTGTGGATTGAAAGGCATGGAGAAGGGTATTGATGAAATTATGATCCCATTGGCTGCAAAAGAAGGTACTAAACATGCATCTGATAAATTAGATTCAATCATTTCAGCATTTTTTTTTCATTGCAAGTGGTTCTAAGTTTGCATGGTTTCGATGCTAGGAATCGACTGGTTGGATTACAGGAAGCAATTGAAGAAGTCCGAGCAATGGAACGTCGAAGTCTACTGATTCTTGCATTTTTATTCTCAACATTTTCTTGTGCATATGTGCGCATGCCTATCTGTGTGATCAAGATGTACGTATATAAAGTAGATAAAGGTGTGTTTCCGGCATTTCTATTGTTTTGGTTCAGTTCAAGGTACATATATACACTACTATTCATCTCCGCTGGTTCATATTAAAAAAAACAGAACTATTCATCTCTGCTCAATTTTTTCCAACTATATTTCTCTCAACAAATATCTTTCGTCTCTGCTCAATTTTTTCCAACTATATTTCGGCCAATAAATATCATGCATAACTCTACAGAATTGCAGTTAATATGTTCCATATATGCCTCCTCCAAAACAAAAGGTACGCTTCTCCAAAATATATGCAAAACATACAATGTATTACACATTTTCGACTTTGATATTCCTATTACTTTTGGTTTAGATAATTGTCCAGTCATCCTACTGTTGTTTGGATTAGAGCCTAAACAGCTTCATCACGAATAACAGTGTCCCCTGAAGCTTAACTTACACCAGAATGGTGATTTTACAAGTTCATGCAAAACCCAAAAAGAATAGGGGAGTTGGAGAACTTATTGCTGCTCTTGTTAACACCCAGTGGAGGAGCCTGTATTTCACTCTTCAGTCAGGGCTGCACTTGCACTTGCTGCTGCTGCTGCTGCTGCTGTTGCTGCTGCTGCTGCTGTTGCTGCTGCTGCTCTGTGTCCCCTTGAGCAACTTTTGGAGGTTGTTGCAGGGCCTCCTGCCTCTTGCCCCACAGAAGTAGGTACAGCCCACCAATCACAAACACAGATCCCAGCACACTGCATACCCATTTGCACAACACAAGAAAAAGTTTCAGGTGCCAATCATCATGAATGAAAGATCTCACTGTCTGAAACTCTGAATCTGAGTGTATGTGTCTTTGTATGATCTACAATAAGTAAATAGATGTAAGTGTACCTTCCAAGGTAGAGCGATTCCTGCAGGATGGCGAAGTCGATGACGGAGACAATGATCTGCACCACCGGGATGAAGGCGGCGACGAACACCGGGCCGCGCTTCTCGATGCACCACGTGAGCAGCACGAAGGACACGCCGCACCCGACAATACCCTGAACCGAATCAAACCACAGGAAAATTAGTCGACCTGACCAGTGGCAGTTCACATACCAAATTAAGGAAGTTGAGGAAGAATTAATGGTTGATGAGATTACGGCGTAGAGGACGGTGAGGATCTGGAACTTGCTGGTGATGATCCATGCGGCGAGGCTACGCTTGGCGCAGAGGCCGACGGCGGCGACCTGGAGGAAGCTGAAGGTGGACATGAAGGCGTTGCAGGAGTAGACGTAGGGGTACTTCTTGGCGAGCCTGCTGTGGAGCAGGAACCAGCAGGAGAGGCAGATGCAGTTGCCGAGGATCGCCAACGTGCCGAGCGTCCACCGCCGGCTGGAGTCGGCGGCCGACAACGGCGGCGGGGAAGAAGGCGAGTAGTTCTGGTGGGCGGCGTGGGTGTGGGTGAGGGGAACGCCCTTGTAGAAGGTAAGCACCATGGCGCCGGCGAGGGAGACGAGCGTGCCGACGAGCTTGGCACCGCCGGTGCCTGTCCTAAGGTTGAGCGTCTCGGAGCGGGTGGCGACGGCGAGCAGGAAGGTGAGCACCGGGGCGACGTTGGAGAAGGCGGTGACGAAGGTCGCCGTCGTGTACCGCAGCGCCACGAAGATCATGTACTGCCTCAGCGCCGCCCTGCAATCAATGCGCAGCAAGATAATCTCAAGATTTGGTCGAGCAGAAGAAGAAAAGAAAGAAACAGCAGGGAGAATTCTTATTCACGGTACGGTACCCGAGCGCGGCGCTGACGAAGAGATACGCGAAGATCTCGAGCGTCATCTTGGGCCTGGACTTGCTCTCTCTGAGGAAGGCGATGGGGCCGAGGAAGAGCGCGGCGGTGAGCTGCTGGAGGGTGACGAGCACGAGCGGGTCCAGGCCGCCGTTCATGGCCACCTTGACCAGCGACACCATGACCGCCGCCACCACGTTGAGCGCCACCATGACCACCACCGGCAACACCCCGCCTCCGGGGCTGAGCCGCCGCAACATACTCCCCATCGATCAGGACGATCACTCGGTCGGTCCCTCTCGCTCTGCCTGCCACCGCAACAGCGCACGCAAGAAGCTAGCTAGCTGATGGATGAATCGATATATACGCAGCAAGAAAGGTCGGTTTCAGGTGGACTTTATAGCCGCTGCCGCGCTTTGCACACATGTGCGCGCAAAACGGGAGAAGAATAAGAAGAGGAGGAGGAGGAGGAGGAGGAAGAAGAAGATGACGAAACGGCCACGCCCACCGGATCGGATGGATGATCTATGCCGATTGCTGAGTGAGGAATGAGAGAATCGTTTCAGGTACGGCTTTTAATTCCCATCCCCGCCGAAAAAAGGTGTCCCAGATCAGATTGGTTACAACTGCAGCAGCCAGCCAGCCAGCCAGTGTCCACTGGGTTGGGTAGCTACAAGATAGTGCAGTGAGAACTGTAGCCTGCAAGTGTCAAGTATGTGTGTGGGTGTATTTGTGATTCATCTTTCGCTTGCTAGCTCTAGTGTGTGTGTGTGTGTGTGTGGTACCACAGGAAATGTAGCCACCTATCTTTTCCCAAAGGCAACAACAAAAAAAGCTCTTTTTTCTGCCTCTTAACTGTTGTACATGTTGAAAAGTCGATGGAAAACAATAGCTGTGATCGAGTATGTGTTGGATATGTAGTACTACGTACGTGTTATCCCTTGGCAATGATCGATGCATGCGCATTTTGGTCCATGCATGTTCGGCCGCGGTGGCAAACTACCTACACTCTCCCATGCTACACCGTCCCACTCTTACCGGCCCCTAGTGCTGGTTCTGCTCCGCTTTTAATTGTGGTAGTACTTTTAATGAGAAAGTTGCGCAAATAACCCTCTTATGTGACATGATTTTCAAAAAATATGACATTAAAACAATGTTTCTGAAAAAGTTTATCACGTATGATTTATCTTGACTTTCAACCCAAATACCAAGCTTGACCAAACTAGTGATTTTTCTATATTTTTAGTGTCAAAAGAAGTTTTTGTCTGAGAAAAAATGGCAGAACTGTAATTTTGGTACAAAGTTGAATTTGTTAGATGGCCAACTATAGGGTGTGACGATTTTTCCCGATTTGTAGATACATTTGATTTATTTATGGATTTTCGCGTGATTTTCTAAAAGTAACTTAAATTTGAACTTTAGTGCGCACTAGTTTGGTCATAAAATTTGGATAAATCCATTTATATGGTATGCTATAATAATTCCATGTTGTACACACAAAGAAAGTCCAAACATTCAACCTCTTGGTATGAATGACCATGCCGAATTGACCCACATTTTGAAGAAAATTACAATAAAATATAAAAAAGGGAAAAAATATAAGCAACAAGTCATTGTATGTACCATGATTTTGGGCAAAAATATTAAACTTGGAATATGGCACTATGAAAAAGAAATGTTCTCGAAAAGGGCTATCACGTATGAATTATCTTGGCTTTCAACCCAAATGAACAAGGCGATGTCCATATCCATAGCATATTATTTGATGATTATTTATTCATATTCGGCACATATGTGCATCTTGCAAAAAAAATGTGCCAAAAGGAGTTTCCAAATTGGTTGCATTAACAACATATTTTTTTTATTTCTTAGTGCCAATATTTTTTTGTAAAGCAACTACCAAAAATATAAGTAAAATGACACCACTGTAATTTGCACACAAAATAGAACTCCTAAGAGGGACAGCTACCAGATTTGATGAATTTTGAAGCTTTGTAGATATCCTGGATTATTTTTCGTTTCGGGTGATTTTTCCAAAAAGTAACTAAAATTTGTTCATAGAACTTGGGAAAATTATTCTAAGGTGCACTAGTATAATTCCATGTAGTAGACACAAATAAAGTTCAAATATCCCCCCTTCGTATGAATGGCCATGCCGATAATATTGGTCCTATTTTTAAATACATTAAAGAAAGCATAAAATTAAAAAAAAACTCAACCAAAGAGTCCTTTAATGTGACATCGTTTTCAGCAAAAATACCAAACCTGAGAGAAATAAGGGTTCTAAAAAGGATTATCATGTATGACTTATCCTGGCATACTTGGTGAACATTTCCCCTTATTTGGTAAACAGAAGTCCCAAAAGGAGTTTCTTACTTTTTTGCATTAAAATTTGATTTTCCATTTTTAGTGTCAAATATTATTTTTCTAAGCACTACCAAAAATATGAACCGAAATGGCACCACTGTATTTTTTTGCACAAAGTAGAAATTGTCAAATGGCCAACTATTGGATGTGACAAATTTTACCGCTTTGCAGATAACTTTGTTTTTGTGTCGACTTTCAAGTTTAAACTCCAATGTGCTCTAGTTTGGTCATAAAATTTAGCAAAAATCATTCAAAGGTACCCTAGTATGATTCGTGCATTACACACGAAGTAAGTTCAAATATTCAACCCCTTATTACGAATGGCCATGCCGACGACCCCATTTTGAAAACAATCAAAGAAAATAAGGAAACTAATAAAATAGAAAACTTAAGCAAAGAGTCCTTTCATGTGACATGGTTTCCAGCATTAATACCAACCTTGAATATGGCACTTTGAAAAAAG
The DNA here is from genome assembly GCA_012064385.1 of Puccinellia tenuiflora. Classification (NCBI taxonomy): domain Eukaryota; kingdom Viridiplantae; phylum Streptophyta; class Magnoliopsida; order Poales; family Poaceae; genus Puccinellia; species Puccinellia tenuiflora. The sequence goes on from QRDG01001035.1 coordinate 428,691, forward strand.
TGCTCTTAAAAAGGTCTATCATGTATGACTTATTTATATTGGCTTTCCCAAATAACCAAGGTGATGGCCATATCCATGACATACTTGGTTATAATTTGCACGTATTCGCCACACATGTACATGTTGGCACAAACAATGTCTCGAAAGATATTTCGAATTATATTCCGAAAAAAATGATTTCCCATTTTTAGCGATTGAAAAAGGGTTTTTCTTGTAAAACAACTACCAAAACTATGAGTCAAAATGCCACCACTAATATTTTCGCACAAAGTTCAACTTTTGTGAGAGCCAACTGCTGGATGTGACGAATTTTCACGCTTTGTGTATAACTTCAGATTTTTATTGCATTTCAAGTGATTTTGCAAGAATAATCAAAATTTGAATTGCAAATGTGCTCTATTTTAATCATAAAATTTGGCAAGACTCATTCTAACCCTAGTATGATTCCATGTAGTAGACACAGAGAAAGTTTGTATATAGTCCATCTTGTTATGAATGGCCATGTTGACAATTTTAACCCCATTTTGAAGAATACAATCAAACAAAATGATATTAAAAATTAAACAAATGAAAAAAGTTGCGCAAATAGTCCTGGTATGATACATGGTTTGCATCAAAACTACCAAACCTTGAATATGGCACATTGAAAAAGTGTATACTACAAAAATGAGAAAACAATTGAAGAAATGAGAAAAATAAAAAAAATGCAAAACTTGCGCAAAGAGTCCTTCAATATGCCATGGTTTCCAGCAAAATACCAAACCTGGAATTGGGCATTTTGAAAAAAATATCTATACTATATTTATATATTTATAGTATTAAACAAGCGAACATGTTCTTTTCTAAAACCACCCCGTAAGTGCACCCAGACTAAGTAGTGTACCACCAAATTGTTCCACTTAGTTAGATCGAACGATCCAAATTAATCCAATGCAATCCCGTGTACGTGTGCACTTACCAATTACCATTGGCAGACGAAATTTTCCGGCTGCACGCGCAGCCGCCCGCTGCTCCGCTCCTCTAATCACGCCAGAGCATTCTCCTCTTCCTCCGATCTCCATGCTCCGCCGAGACCCGTAGTCTGTGTTGCCTACTTGCCTACACCCCCGTGCGCGGCCGAGGCTGCAACTTCCGCTTGCCGTCGAGGCCGCACTCCCTGCCCGCTGCCACGTGAGCCGGCCCGCCGTCGCCGCGCTCCGCCTCGCTGCACGCGACCATGCCTCCCTCTTCTCCTCTACGCAACACGCCTCCCCGCACCACGCCTCCACGGCCGAGGCTCTACCTCTACGCCTCCACGATGATGCGCTGCCGGGGATGGAACTGCCGTCGGCGACACGCCCTACTAACATTGGTAGGCTCGATTTGATTCGAATGTGCTCCTCCCTCCTGCCCCTCACGCACGAGCCCCCATAGCAGCTAATTAGATCTTTTATTTCCCTATGTCAAGCCATCGAGGTGTTGAACATTAGCAACATCCTGGCACTTCGACCATGGCGTATTTTCCTAGCAGCTAACCATCTAAGTGCAAACCTGCAAGTGCGTAACCATTTGATCTTAGATCTATTATACGTTGGCCCAACTTATGAGTGATAAATCTCATGCACATCTTTTTACCCATAACATGTTCGGAGTAACCCCTCTAGATTTGCAAGTTTGTTTTGTGTTGTAAGAGAGTAGTTGGTCTCTGGAAGTTATCAGAGTAGTTAATTTCAAGAGTTTGCACATCAACTCTATGATCTTTGGGATGTCGTGAATGCCACTAATTCAAAAAAGGAGCATGTTTGATCCTATAACATGCTGCAACAGATAACCATTTACATATGAAGCCACTGCTCTCGAGCACTTGATCTTCATTTAATCGACTGTGCAAGATTACATTGTGAATTATTTGGCAGTATGGTTGTTAGGTATGATATTTTGTGTTTAGTTACAGTTAACATTTTCTTCTAATTCAGGCTTAGATATAGGACTACAGGATGGAGCAGCAAAATAAAACCAGATGAAAGAGGCACTTGAGGTTTGGCAGGGGACACTAGAACATGAATCTGTTCCAGCGTTAGGGTACCAGAAGTGGCCACGATGTGTTATAGCACGCCGCTGCCGCACTGCACAGGCCCACTCCGTCATGCTCGACCGTGTCCTGTTCTTCCAAGGCCAGTTCAGCCACCTCCTACTCCTCCAAGCTATCAAGGTATCTGTATTGCACACACTGGGTAATTGTGCACATGAATTGCCTTCCGAGCATAAAATTTTCATTTGAAAGTATTCAATCGAGCATAAAACTTTGAAAGTTTCCGAGCATTAAATTGTGCACATGAAAGCATTCAATCTGTCAGAGATGGTCGATTGTAGATTTGTTTCTCAAGACTTGACAAAGTTATTTGAAAGTATCTTTTTTTTTAACAATTTTCTATTATTTCTATCAAACTTCTGAATTTTTTTGTTGATTTTATACCGTCCGACATGAAATGTTTTTAACTGATTGTATAGACGTGCATTGCACGTGCATGCATACTAGTTCTAAAAAAGTACTATTTTGTACTCCCTCCGTAGTATCATAATATAAGGTGGTTTAGGTATTCTCATGCGGACTACATACGGATGTATATAGACATATTAAGTGTATAGATTCACTTATTTTGCATCATATATAGTCCGGATGGGTATACGTAAAACATCTTATATTATGATATGGAGGGAGTATGTCTTATCTTGTACTTGATGCCAAATGACCAAGGTGATGGCCATAATCATGGTACACCTGGTGATAATTTGCTCATATTTGGCACAAATGTGCATCTTGGCATTGCAAATAAAAGTCACAAAATGTTTTTCCAACTTTGTTGAATAAAAACTGATTTTCCATATTGGTAGTACAAAAAAAGAGAATTTTTGTGAAGAAACTACCAAAAAAATGAGTCAAAATAGAACCAACGCAATTTCCACACAAAGTAGAACTTGTGAAAATCCAACTACCGGGTGTGATGAATTTTCTCACTTTGTAGATATGTTTTATTTTTCATTGAGTTTATGGCGGGTTTCTAAGAACAACTAAATTTTAAATTGCAGTTGTAATCTAGTATTTTTTTTGTAAAATTTGAGAAAATCAATCTAAGGTAGTCTAGTATGAGTCCATGCAATAGACACGAACAAGTTCAAATATTGAACCCCTTGTTGTGAATGGTCATGCTAACAATTTTGACCATGTTTTGATAAACAATCAAATAACTAGAGAAAAATCAGAAAATGAACAAGATTCGCAAATAGTCATATTATGTTACATGATTTCTAGAAGAAATATCAAATCATAAATATGCCACTTTGAAATAGTGGTTTGTTTGTTAAATATGATCCAAAATGACACTACTGCAATTTTCACGCAAAGTAGAACGTCTAAGATGGAAAACTACCGAATGTGACAAATTTCTCCTTTTCTAGTTACGTTTGTTTTTTATTATGTTTTGGGCGATTTTTTTAAAAATAACTCAAATTGAACTGCAACGAGTCCTTTCATGTAACGTGGTATTCAACAAAAAAAAAACCAAAACTTGGAATATTTCGACAGTAGCGCAATTTTTGTGAGAAGACTATCACACCCTTATTTTGTAAACTCTACAAAATAATACACAACATTTCAACTTAGCACCAAATAAACATGTTGTAATCGCTCGATCGGGCGGACATACACCGATTTGTACAAATTTTGAACTCAGTAGCAAAACACCGCCAAAATTGCTCAGGCGGGTGCACCTATTCAAGTGATATAAATTCCCAACTTATCCCTCAGGTTCAGACATAATGAGCCAAAGGTCAGAAGCCTCAAAAGGGTTTGTCTTATGTCTTCACCCGCATCGCACAATTCAAAAATACCACTGACGCTCTTGAGACGGAAAAGGTGTCAAATTCCACATATATCTTATGTGGCTGCCACCACACTAGAGCATATCGCACGACGATGGACGTGCACCACCATCCCACCTCATCACCCTAGCCTCCTCACCATTCACCATACTGACCGAAGATGTTTGACCGATTCCGTTGTCTACCGAGTCGGATAATGTCACATCTGATCCTCCGTAGCTAACGATCACCATGCCGGAGCCTTCTTATTGACGCTGTCAACCACGATACATGTGTCGATTCATCAATATGCTACCCGACTCCCTAGTACACCACACCGGATTTGCTTCCCCGACTCCAGAACACTGGGATCTGCTTCCCCCACTCCCTGGTTCACCACACCAAAGTGATGGGATGTAAACCATGGCCCCACCCACCCTAAGGTTGTTGTACCCTTTATAAGCTCGCTTTCGTTATGCATTTGATTTCTGAAATTAGTTTATCACTTTATTTGCACTGCTTTCACGCTGATATTTGTTAAGTGTAGATAGTTATTTGCTTCATACGTAGCTAGAGGTTTTATAGAATATACTAGCATAGTTAGAGGTGATCCTGACCATCTTAGGGAGCTTTTCTTACATCTATGTATTTCCTAAATTGATTCCAGTTTAGACACAAAATGTATTTCCATACTCTGTGGCGTTGATATCTTTGTTTACATATTAGTAGTTTTGAAGCTTGGTTTATCTTTATTGATTATACTTCAATTCTTGCTGACGACAACGATGGTGTCGTTGTGGCCTTCCAGGCCAACAAGTATATAATAATCATCTCATTGTTGGCACTTGTATTTCGTCCATATGAAAATATACTAGTATATATATAGTTTCTTCTACTCTATCGGTTTTGCTAGTAAACTTGTTATTTTTCTTAGCTGGATTGCACCCAATCAAAAATTGCATATTAATCCAACATATATACATCAATTGTCCTATGATCAAGCAATAGAAGGTCAAACAATAGCATAAATTCTTTATTTAAACTTGTAAAAAAAATATATGGCACAAGCATTTTCATTGTCGAAGCATCTGTACTCCGGGCAGGCATTAGGGTTAAAGCGAACGGGAATAGAATCTGGTCGTGAAGAATAAACCCCTTGAGATGAAATTAACTAACATTTGTAGCAGAACAGAACAAAACTTTATCCCATCGCTCCGGCGTCACAATGCCCGCCAAGGATTACATTTTTAACACAAGGCTAAGCTACAGGGGAATTGTATGTCCTGTCAACTGTGGATTGAGATCAGAGGTGAGAAAAGCATAGTAAGGGGAAGGGGAAAGGCCATCACTTCTTTTGTCTGAGATGACATGAGATGAATTGGAATTGGAAACCTGACCTGTCTCAGCCTAGCTTATAGCTAGTCAAGTGCATCAGTGCATGGGAGAATCAGGCAGTCTGTCAGTCATTGGAATTGTTCCATTCACTCCCAGTGACAACTGATGCTGAATCATACATGTATAAATAACTAAAGGTGTCAGTTGACATAGGGGAAAAGATTGTTCATGGACAGCAGCATATGGTTCCGATGCTGCTCTTCTTTAACTGAATAATTCACCCCCCCTCTTGTCCCCGTCGAATTAAAACGACGTCTCTGGCCGGCATGTAGTAAACGTACGTACGTATGATCCTATTCATAAACCATATCAGAATCTCCTTTATTTTCGTGGTTCGCTGCATGATCGGTTCAGTTTCGTGTACTTGTTCTGAACTTTCCTTTTCGATTCTTTTCTCTGCCTTTCTTGCCAAGTAATCACACTCATAGCCACATGCCTTATGATCAACCTAATCGATAGTGGTAGGACTCACTATACTGCTAGCTAAGCTTACTCACCTCGATCGGGTAGCCAGCATTGATAGTAGATGCAATCCAGCTACATTACCTGACAATTCGGCTAGGTCGTCATCACCATTTCCATCACAGGAATTTGCAATATATGAATATAGGCTGCAGGAATCCATCGCCTAGCTTGGCTATTACGTACTCTACTCTTCTTTGAGCTAGCCCACATTTGCTTGTCTCCTCATCTTTCCGCTGGTATATATAGTCGTCTTCGATCAGACGATTTAGCTCTTTACTAGTTCATATTACTTGAAGGTTGAAAAGGTAGAAAACTGCTGCGGCTGAGACGCCGATGGAAGTTACTGGAGTCCTAGCATGAACAACACAGGGTGTGCAAAAAAGAAAAGCCTGTTGGTTTCCCTCCTGCGTGAGGTGTCTTTGCTGATTCGTTCACCCTGTAGGTTTTCACCCCTAAGAAAAAAGAAGTGTTTCAAGACTCTAGTTTCCTTTCGTAGCTTTTCAAAATAACTGAACTTTTCTCTTGTATGCGAATGCTACCTGGTTTCATTTGATAATGGAACCGGGGGGTTTTCATACCCCCTGTTGATCTAAAAAAAAAATTACTCCCTCCGTTCTAAAAAAAATATGTCATTTCTTTGTTTAAATAGTGTCTAGATACATTCAAATTTAGACAAAAAAATAACATCTTTTTTGGAACAGAGGTAGTACTTGTTGATGAATGAAATACATAAGCACTTCCGCCAAGCACTAGCATTTCGTAACGAGGACATGTTTACTTGTTCAAATACTAAGCCCTTTCAACTTCTGGTATTTTTCATCTCTTTTTGGGCGTCCATGCCTACTTGTTCATTTTGACCTAACACCCTTTCCCGTTTGCGTTATTTTGTTGGAAAGAGAGACTAGATGCTGCTGCCCTTTTTAGAACTGAGTTGGAAACTTAAGAAAGTCACTTCCTTCTTAGACGAGCGTCCATATGGAAACCCGTGTTCACTGTTCAACATTTGCTTTACGTTGACGACATCAGAATCAGGTATTGTTTTCATGACTTCTTCTCCATTTCACTTTACACTAGGTTTCTATCCTACTTTCAACTAAATTTTGTTGGATTTTTTCTATTGCTTTGTTACATGAAAGTTTACCGCATTTTTTTGGTGCCACTGCATTTTTTTTACGTAGTGAACCACATTTTTACACTACTTTGTACATCACTTACTTGGTGGTACAACATTTGTTTCTTGTAACTTCGTAATGATGTGAACCGCAAAAGTAAATAAGATTTTATCTACTATACATGGCCAGTGAAATTGTCGCACTTGAGCTATGGATATTGGTTCAGGATTTTTACCTCCCCTCTGCCATTCAAAATACCATAGCCCGCACCGACTCCTTGCCTGACTCGTATTATGTATCCTTGGAATACGACTTAAATTTTGGTGTTTCGGCCCAGCAAGATTTGGCACGTCAAAGCTTGAGAACAGTTGCAACATAATTATGGGGTTCCTTTTGTACCAAAAATTTCCCCGGGTAGGACCGCGACCTGTAGACTAGCTTCCCCATCTTGTTAGCATGAGTATCCTGTTAATCCTGTTAGGCCATGAGACTGGATGTCACATATACCCACTAACAATATCGAGGCCCTCGTTGATCAATACACCCAAGCCAGGAACATTTCATCTTGGAACATCTCTGTGCGTCCATTACCAGTACATGTCCTACATGTTCGTGCCCCTGACTCGCACACACCCGGATAACCGTGAGGGTTGGCTCTGATACTGATTGTAACACCTCAGCCACCTCGAGGATGACAATATTTAATCCTGATAGCCCTTTATATGATCCCCAAACTATCCCTACATACCAACAAGTCATCATCGTGCTTTGCCCTCACTTGTGCACACGCCGGGAAACTTCACATGAGGTTACCCACCCCCAAATTACTCCAGCCAATCACGCTTGGCCTCGGTGGTGGAGCCACCTTAGAGCTAGGTATTCAGCTAACTACCCAACTTTTTGGCAATACAAGCAAAAATTAAGAAAAATAATAATAAAATATTATAAATACGTGTATTTGGCACAACTTTGTATTGACTACACAGATTTGAAACCCTGGCTCCGCCACTGCTTGGCCTAGATGTTCCTTTTGGACCAGCATTCTGAAACTATGATGCATCTTGTTAGTATCAGTATCCTATTAATCCAATTAAGCTTTGGGCCAGTATGTCACACAAATGCATTTTCATTTGTGGAGTTGTGGCAGTGTTTCGACATAGCTATCTATTTGTTGTTGTTGTGGAGACAACTAGAGAGTACCGTGTCCTTAGGCCCGTATCAAAAAAAAATTGGTAGTACGAGGGTGTAGGGGCTTATACCGAAAGTTGTTGTACGCTTAGCAAAGATGACACCTTGATATTTAAAAAAGGCTCGGTCGTCTAGAACGTGACATGCTCATATGTTTAGGAGAGATAGTAAAGGCGTCAACGAGAGTGAATCAAACATGAAGCAATGAAACTTCAAAGATCCCTCAATGAGAGAAGCACTCGACTAGTGGATGGGACCTCTAAAGTAATGGCATCTCGATGCTCCCCTTCCCTTCTCGATCTAAGCCTTAAAAGGTCCCTATGATTCCGATATCCACTCTCAAGCTTTACTAGACCCTTGGAGGGTGTGGGTCCAAACCGACATAGAGAGAGAGAGAGAGAGAGAGGAAGAGAGAATAAGGATAAATAGATAACATTGGTATAAATCCACAGTGGGCCATGAACAAGGGAGATGTGTTTTGGCCCCGGGGCATATGCTACTGGTTTTAAAAAATGTGTTTTAAACTCATATCGAAAATCTAAGAAAATGGCAAAAATATCGTGCGGAAAACATCTCAACATTCCACGATGCTCACAAAGTTGTTCGAGAAAAACATACATTTTTATGTCTTGTGTAAAAAGAAAACATTCGATGCTAAAAAGGGGTTTCTGCGAGACATTTACACAGACCACAAAAAATGTTTGTTTTCTGCATAACATGGCATGCGCACACAAAACGTCGAGATGTATGTGCCAAATTTTTATTTGAATTTTTTCTATTTGAAAATTGTTTTTCGTGATGACAAGAGTATATGCTCCCATTTGGCAAAGAGGCTTTGGGTAGGAAGAAGTGTTAAATATAGTTCATGGAGGACCGGTCCACCAAGCTCTCTACTATGTTGGGCCTCTTTGTGTTAAGTTAGAGTTCTTCTCCCGACTTTTAACTTTTGTTTTGCTTTCGTTTATGTACGTTCATGGAGGTAGATGCTGGCACGTCTTCTGGGGCTCCTGTTGTGGGGCAGTCTGTGGTGTCGTCTGTGAGGCCTATGGTGGCGATCACTCCGTACCACCCTAGCTCGGTGACGCCTCGTGGTATGGAGATTGTTTCTAGGGTGCAGTGCTCCTCGCCCCATCTTCTGCGTCCGACTACTGGGCCTGTTTCTTCCTCTTCTCCGGGGTCGCCCTCGGTGTTGCCAGTGGCCGCCGGACTGGCATTGGAGCTGGCTGCGGCTGCTGTTGGGGGGGCCCACGGAGGCCTCTTCTGAGGGTGGCGGCCCTGCTGCCTGCTGGACCGGTGCCCTCTGCCGGGCTGGAGACTGGGGCTGCCGACTTGGGTAGTGCAGCCCCGGCCTCTCCTGCGGTAGAGGATGGTGGCAGGGTGGCGACCAGCTTTGGTGGCATTGGCACGGGGAGGCTTCTACGTCGACTCTGACCCTCCGTGTCACGCTGCCAGAGGTGGAGTGTCGTTCCCCTGTTGTGATGGAGGAGGTCTCGACTCCGACTGTGACCCCTCCGTCACCTGTTCGTTCATCGATGCTGGAGATCGAGTTGGTATCTTCTTCGCCCTTGCCAGCTCATGGCGTCGCTGGGCCAGGGTCGGCTCCTTCTTCGCCGCTGCCGACCTGTGACGTGGCTTCGCCGGCGGCGCCTGCACCTGTTGGGGGTTCCGTCTCGCCACGTACGCCGCCTCCTACGGTGACGTCTCTTGCTGCGGGGATCACTCCGATCCGTCGTAGCGAGCGGTTTGGTGTGGCGACGGATGGGGCCTCCGCCACGGACGAGGACTCGTTGGCAAAGGCTATGCGTCGCAAGGCGGCTCGCAACTTGGACTCTCTAGGTACAGACATAAAGTCAAAGTCTTTCCTTTCTTTTTCGCCTCTTTCAATTCATTCTAAGCTTCATAGTGTAGGTTTTAAACTTGGTAGTAATAAGGCTCAGGTAGAGGTGTCAACTAATGTCTTGAGGCATATGGAATTTGACCGTCTAACGGTTATTCCAAAAGCTTCGACAGTGTTGACGGCCACCTATGAGGATGAGGAAGAGGCGAAAGCCACATCAGATGGTCAGCTTCTTTCTCATCTTATTGGTGATGTGTCGGAGGTGGGTTTGGATGAGGACGGGCTAAGTTCATTGTATGAGCTCACAGCAACCGGCCGGAAGTCTAAATCTGCCTCTAACAAGGCGTCCCGGAATCGGGCTAAGTTCTCCAAATCCCCAATAGTTTCCAAATGAATGGCATGTTTGCAAATAGTAGAGGTCTTGGTGACTTGGATAAACATTTGCACTTCGCTGGATGCATTCGGGATCACAATTTGGATTTCTTAGCTATTTCTGAGACGGGGAGGCGGGAGTTCTCGCAAGGTCTATTGAACCGCCTTTCAGGCGGCATGGATTTTGCTTGGTACTCCCGGCCCCCACGTGGACGATCGGGTGGCATTTTACTAGGCGTCAGGACTGATACCATGGAGGTGTTGGCCGTTTCGGATGGGGATTTTCACATAAAGATGCACATCCGAAATAAGGCAGACAATTTCATTTGGAGTCTTGTTGCCGTGTATGGGCCCGCCCAAGTGGAGCATAAGTCCGATTTTCTTTGTGAAATGGTAAACTTGGCAAAGGACAACCCGCATCCGTTCCTCATCGGTGGGGATTTTAACTTGCTTCGTTATCCATCCGAGAAAAGCAGGGGACGTTTTGACAACCGTTTGCCTCTTTTGTTCAACGCGGTCATTGACAGCCTGGACTTAAGAGAGAATTCAATGGTTGGGAGACAGTTCACTTGGGCTAATTCTCTTCCTGAACCATACGAGAAATTGGACCGAGTGTTGATGGACACCGATTGGGAATCCAAGTTCCCATTGGTATCGGTATGGGCTCTAGAGCGTATTGAGGGTTTGTCGGATCATGCCCCTATTCTTTTGACCACCGGTATGGCTATACCTCCTTGCAAACCACGGTTCAAGTTTGAACTTGGTTGGCTGCAGCGTGAGGGATTCCATGAAATGGTCAAAAGGATTTGGGAAAGACCAGTTGCGGGTGCCTCTCCAATCCAGATATGGAACAACAAGATACGGGCTTTACGCACTCATCTTGTTGGGTGGGCACGCCATGCTACTGGTTTACTCTAAAAAGAAAAGATACGTCTATCCTCGATTATCGATGCTTTGGAGGCATTGGCAGAAGTACGACTATTATCCCCACAGGAAATTGAGCTAAAAAGCCAATCCAATGCGGAAATAGCTAAACTTTTGCGTGAGGAAGAGTTAAAATGGTATCAAGGTTCTAAAGCTCAGTTCATCCTTCAAGGGGACTCGAATACTCGCTATTTCCATAGTATTGCCAATGGCAGGCACAGGAAAAAGCGCATTCATTCCCTAGTGCAGGAAGAGGAAATGATTGAGGGCCAGGAGCAACTGAAGTCGTATATTACCAATTATTATAAGGGTCTGTTCGGAGCTCCAGAGGAAGGGAACTTCACTCTGGATGAGTCTAGAACAACCGATATTCCCCAGGTTTCTGTTGAGGAGAATAACCTGCTCACTAACCCCTATTCGGAGGAAGAAGTGAGAAAGGCAGTTTTCCAAATGGAACATAACAAAGCACCTGGACCGGATGGTTTCCCAGCGGAGTTCTATCAGAATTTCTGGGATGTAATCAAGTCTGATTTGCTAAATATGTTCGCCTCCCTCCACGTTGGACAACTGGAGCTTTTTCGTCTCAATTTTGGTGAGATTATTTTGTTACCTAAGGTTAATGATGCAGAGAGGATCCAACAATACAGACCTATCTGCCTCCTTAATGTTAGTTCCAAAATATTCACTAAAGTTGCCACGATTCGGCTAAACAGTGTGGCGGATCATGTAGTTCGACCTTCTCAGACTGCTTTTATGCAAGGCCGTAATATCCTAGATGGGGTGGCAATCTTGCATGAAACGGTCCACGAACTGCACAGGAAGAAATTGAATGGGGGTAATTTTGAAAATTGATTTTGAAAAAGCTTATGATAAAGTTAATTGGTCTTTCCTTCAGCAGACGCTCAGAATGAAAGGTTTTTCTACTGAGTGGTGTGCGCTTATTGACTCCTTTGTTTTGGGTGGAAGTGTAGCCATTAAAGTCAACGATGACACTGGTAAATACTTTCAAACAAAAAAAGGTCTCAGACAAGGAGACCCACTATCGCCAATACTATTTAACATAGTGGCTGATATGTTGGCCATCTTGATTGAACGCGCTAAGTCTGAGGGTCAAATTGAAGGTGTGATTCCCCATCTAGTTGATGGTGGATTATCGATACTTCAATATGCTGATGATACAATCCTTCTTATGGAACATGACATCGAAAAAGCTCAAAACCTAAAGCTAATCCTATCGGCATTCGAGCAATTATCGGGTCTTAAAATAAATTTCCATAAAAGTGAATTGTTTTGTTTTGGCGAGGCCCAGGATGAAGCCTCCGTGTATGCCGAGCTTTTCGGGTGTGCACAAGGTCAATTTCCTATCAACTATTTGGGTATTCCGATTCATTATCGGAGGCTCACTAATGTTGAATGGAAGTTGGTGGAGGAAAGACTTCAGATCCGATTAAATAGCTGGAAAGGTAAACTCCTATCCCTCGGAGGAAGACTGGTTCTCATTAATTCAGTACTGACAAACATGGTACTGTATATGATTTCCTTCTTCCAACTACCCAAAGGGGTCTTGAAAAGATTGGATTATTTCCGTTCAAGATTCTTTTGGCAAGGGGATAGTGAAAAGAAAAAGTATCGACTTACTAAATGGAGTGTGGTTTGCCGGCCAAAAGACCAAGGAGGGCTTGGTGTTCATGACCTTGAAGTCAAGAATAGAGACTTGCTTGGTAAATGGTTATTCAAGCTTCTTTCTGAAGATGGAATTTGGCGGACACTCATAAGGAGGAAGTATGTGGGAGATAAAGCTGTATCCCAGGTTGTTTGGAAGCCTGGTGATTCACACTTCTGGGCTGGCCTCATGGCCACGAAGAAGTTTTTCTTCCCACATGCTTCTTTCTCCATTAGGAATGGATCGGAAATTTGGTTCTGAGAAGATAGGTGGCTAGGCCAAACTACTCTTCGTGAACAGTATCCGGCTCTGTATGATGTTGTGCGTTACAAAGGCGATACGCTGGCTAAGGTGATGGGTACTTCCCCACCGAAAGTATTGTTCAGAAGAACGCTATTAGGGCCTAGAGAAGCATCTTGGAATGCATTGCTTCTCCGGTTGGACTCTGTCCATCTCATGGAAGGTGAAAGAGCATGGTTGCCCCCATGTGTAGTTTTGGTAATTAATGACAATCCTTAAGGACTAATATGTGCTTTGAGCTATACTTGTAGGTTTGGTCCATTAGCTTGCTTGATCTCCATATGTTGGATTCAAGGCTAAAAGGAAAAGATCATTTGTTGATCAAGGCCAAGGTGTTTCTCCATGAGCATGAATCAAGAGGAAGATCCTATGTAACTCGTGGAGGATGGCGTCACGAGGTGATCGTCATCAAGATAAAGTGTAGCACCCTCACTTTGAAAAGTAAGAATACCTCGTGAATTGCTAGGCCCTGGATCGAGTATGGCTAGCATTCACCAACAGGATGTAATATCATGCATAAATGTTAAACGTTATTACATCGCAAGTACGAATGATCCAGAAATAAAGTACTTTATTACAACTTTGCATAGCCGAAGCTAGCTTAAAATAAATAAAGTTCCACAAATATTATTCAGAGTTCAAGCAGCATAATAAAGTAGCACTGAGCTCCATCATCTCCATGTGCCACTGGCGAACATGTTGGTTGTAAGCTCGAGACAAACCACGTCCTCACTCCTCATCTGAACAACCTGCAACATTAACGTTGCAGCCCAGGGAATTTGGGTCAATACCTTGTGACAGGCTGGCAAGTGTCATACTATGGTGGATATTAAATGGCAAAGACTATTCTACATGCTTATTTGGCTTGTGGAGTTCAAGGCTCTTGCGCAAAGCAAATTTTATCCTACACTTGTAAAACATTTCTTTTAAAACCAACTATTATTGAGATAAACATGGCATGAAAACCAATATCTCTTCTACCCATGTTCACCCATCAAATTTTTATTATGAAATTGGAATGAATGAGATTCTTCTGTCGACCACCTTGCTTAGTTACTCAAATTGTCCATAACCGGGGACACGGCTAAGATCTTAGTTTTATTTTACTCTCGAGAGTTTGTGGCACTTTCCCCACTAGACTCGATCAACCCATTCCATCCTTAACCCTCATTTAGTGAAAAGGAAAGGAGAAGACCAAGACGAGACCATTCAGAAGCATTTTCCCAACCCAACGGCTTGACCCGTTCCACCTACAACCCCTACATCAGCTTGTCAAGCCGGGTCGAGTCCACACAACATACTTAGTCAAGACAGAGCCCATATGACTAGTGGCTGCACTGGAAGTAAGCTAGACAGGGAGTGACATGAAATCTCTAATACCCTGGGTGGCGAGCACAAGTGCACGTACTCAGGTACCCGCAGAACTGGGCCTGAGCAGCCACTCAACTTTGACCCACCAATACAACTCCAAAATCCACCCAGGCGATTCATTAATTTAGTAGATTTTCCTTAACTCATATACAGCAAAACAAATCATTTTTGCAGCAAGCCAATCTACTAAATTAATATAGGTCACTAGTCATCTAAACATGTGGCTAACCTAACAGGTTTGCATAGCATATAACTTTATTAAAAACAGCCTATCATGCATGCTACTGGAAAAATAGTCTAAGGTGCAATATAAAAACATAGTAATAGGTCATTCATGAATTGTGTATGCACTTGCCTTGATAGTTGTTCAGGTTGCAACACTCACAGCACTCCTGGCACTCTTCACAATCTAAACAACAAGTTGCAACAATTCAATACACAAGCAATAAAGCAATACAACAAAATATGTATGCATGATGATTTACTAACAACACAAGTCAAGATTAAACAACAAATAAAGTTATTACTTTCTGTTATATACTATATGCATGATGCTCATGATTCATAATTTTAGTGGCTTTAATAATTTAAAAACAATTACTATAGTCAAAATGCCACTATTTGAGTTTTTACAAAACATTATCAATGCATGATGCACAAGTGAAAACTAAAATATCTACTGGACAGAGGACACTAAAAGACACACTTTTGCAGAAGAAAACAATTTAAAATAACTTATAGATTTAAAGATATGCCAAAATTACTCAAATCCCTCATTTGAAATTTGAATAATTTTACAATTGGCAAAACAGAAAACTAATGGTTCTAAACTATTCTACAGGTTATAAGGTTTTCAAAAATATAAAGTTTGTTAAATTTGGCCGAGCCATTAAGAAGTTATAAAGGTTTGAAGTTACAGGGGCTTTTCTGCAAAACTGCCATTTAAATCTAATTCGGGAAATATACAGAAAATTGGCTGTCCACGCGGCGGCTCCTGATTGGCTGGGCTCAGGCTCAGGTCGGCTCGGCTTCGGCTTGGCTCAGACTGGACTCGGGCTCGGCTCGATCTAATCTGCACCGTCCGATCTGGATCGGATGGTCTAGGACGAATCGGTGCGGGGCGACGGTGGTTCCTCACCGAAACGAGGTCAACGACGGCGGCAGACTTCGGGCGTGGTGGTCGGCGGCGCTCCGGTGCTCCCCCGGACGCGGCGACGGCGGCAATCGGCGGAGATGGTCGCGGCGGTCCTCCTCGTCCCCGCGGTTCGGCTCCTCCTCGCTCCAATCGACGGCGGCGAGCTCCCGAGCTCCGGTAATGGCGGCGGCGGCGGTGCGGAATTGAGGACCTTTAGGCTAGGGTTTCGAAGCGCAAAACGGAGGGTTCGAGGGCCCTTTTATAGGTGATCCAATCCCTGGTTCGTGGGGCACGAATTTGTTGCGATTTTTCCGTAGAGGATCGATCGACCGACGAACTCGTGTTCGTCTCGGTCTCGGTTCGAGCAGATGAACGCCTGACGGGCGGGTCCCGCGTGCCAGCGAGCGAGAGAGAGGGTGCGGTCGGGGAGGATGCTGGGCCGGTCCTGGGCTGCTGCGCGCGCACGGGAGGGAGAGGAGTGGGCCGGCTCGGGTGGCTGCGGCCTGTTTCCCCTTCTCTTTTTTTTTTAACAAAGCTTTTCCCTTTTTATTTCTCTGTTTTCAAAACTGCAAATAAAAGCAGTCCAAAACTTTTTATAAAAATTTGTAAAAATACTTTTCAGAGAGCTTGACACATTTATAAAATTGTGACACTGATTTTGCCAGCAATTAAAATAAAAGAAATCATAATATTGGCTAGGGTTGCTTAGCCCCCTTTTTATGCCATTTTGGAGAAATAGAACCACTTTGAAATAAACCACTAAATTAAATGCAATAAATGCAACAGACAAATGCATATGATGACATGAATGCATGCTTATGCAATTTTTGAAAATTGGGATGTTACATAAAGGCCAAGTGAAGATATGTCGAAGAGTGTCTCTCTCATCTTGGTGTATGGGGGAGCACGTTGCGAGTCTTCACCGAGCGGAGCGCAATCAAGAAAGGTGGTCCAACTTGAGAAGGTCAAGATCGTCATCATCAAGCTCAAGTGGATTATGCGCAAGGCAAAGGTATGATATTGATAGGGTTTCTATTTTACCGGTCTCATGATGTTAGTTGAGAGACCAGGTTACAGGATAGATAGTCGTTCAGTCAAGAGGGGCTCTCGAGCGAGTATCTTGATCGTATCGTCGTAGAGAGCTCAAACCTTTGCATCCTTGGCATCATCTTTATTGGTTCTTATTTGGCTCTTATCGTGGTGTGGTCTTGGTGCTTGTCGTGCTAGTCATGACAAGGCCAAGTTCACCGAAAACGGATTTTGTATGCATCTTCTCTTGCGTTTTCGGTTTTGGCGATTTTGCCGGTCCATCCGTGCGGAAGGTTTCACTCTTCCATTTATTAGCAAAATCTCCCTGGCTTGGTTTCAATATTTCTGCTTTTTGTTGGGTAGCTCTTGTCATCCTCTTTCCAACAAAATTGGATTCACCTCGATCGGAGTTTCCTAGCAAAAGTTATTCAGTTTCACGATCTGCAGTTTTCTCTGGGCAGTAGTACCGCCAGCTCCTGGGTTTTACCCAGAGCTCTCTAGGCGTTGCACTACAACAGTAGTACCGCTACTGGTGCCGCCAAACATGCCTTCGGTTGCGCACCAGCGGCAGTACCGCCGCCTCCGGCGGCAGTACCGCTGTTGCGGTTCCCGTGCTCCTCCTGGAGCTCGCGGTACCGCCAGTGGTACTGCCGCTAGTGCCGCCAAAGCTGCCTTTGGTTGCGCACCAGCGGCAGTACCGCTGCCTCCGGTGGCAGTACCGCTCGTGCGGTTCCCGTGCTCCCCTGGAGCTCGCGGTACCGCCAGTAGTGCCGCCAAAGAGAGCTTCTGGTTCTCCTCAGTGGTAGTACTGCCGCCTTTGGCGACAGTACCGCTGCTGCGTGATCTTTTGCGTGTCGTTGGTGGGCTAAAACGCATAGGGGCGGCAATACCGCCAACACTGGTGGTAGTATCGCCCCTGCGGGTTTCTGCCCCCCAACGGTTGGATTTTCAGGGCACCTATTTAAGGGGCCTTCTTCCCCAATAGGTACCTAACTCTTTGCACTCTCTCTCTCCTCCATTGTTGACCTTTTTAAGAGCTTGCTACCTCTCCATCCCTCCATGATTCTTGCCTCCTTCTAAAGGGAAAAGAGAGAGGAGATCTAGATCTACCACTTCACCAAGCCATATCTCCTCTAAGTGAGGGGAAGCCTTTAGATCTAGATCTTGGAGTTGCTTTGGGTTTCTCCTTTGTTCTTCCTCTCAAATCCCTCCCTAGCATTAGTTGCTTTGGTTGGATTTCGGAGAGAAGGACTTGACCACTTAGTGTGTTCTTGCCATTGCATTTGGTGCATCGGTTTGAGTTCCCCACGGTGATACGTGGGATTGAAGTTCGAGAAGCTTTTTACTCTTGGGTGCATAGGGCTCCCAAGAGCTTGTGCCTCTTGGGTGCATTGTGCACCCTAGACGGTTGTGTGTGCTACGGGAGCCTCCTATTATGTGGAGGTAGGCTCGGGCAAATTGTACGGGTTTGGTCAACGCCCTCAAGAATACCTCATTGTACGGGTTTGGTCAACGCCCTCAAGACGACCTCATAGTGGATGAGCAAATCCCCCATCGGGTATTCCCCACGGGAGGAGCTCACGGAGAATAGGGTGAGCACGGACGTGCTTGTAAGAGGGCCAAGGAGCCTCCACACCTCTCCAACGTAGACGTACTTCCATTGGGAAGGAACTACAGGAATCAAACCTCTGTCTCCACTTGTGTCGGTTATCTCTATAACCAAACCCCTTTATTTATGCATTTACCTTGTGATAGCCATCGAGCTTGAAGTACTATATCTTGCTATCCTTGTTGTTAAACTTGCCTAGCATAAGTTGTTGGTGCACATAGGTGAACCTAGTGTATTAGGTTTTGTGCTTGATAAATTAAACGCTAGTTTTATTCCGCATTTATCAAGCCTTAAACGTAAAAGTTTTAAATCGCCTATTCACCCCCCTCTAGGCGACATCTCGTTCTTTCAGAAGGCCCTGATGAACTACGATGGATCCTAACTAAGAATGGTATTTTCTCGGTTGTTTCTATGTATAGAGCTCTAATCCAGCATGTTGTTCCTGTCGATTCAAATAAGAAAATTTGAAAGATGAAGATACCGCTCAAAACGAAGGTGTTTGCGTGGTATCTTCGTCGTGGAGTAATTCTTACAAAAGACAACCTTGCCAAACGCAATTTGCATGGGAGCAAAAAGTGTGTTTTCTGTAGTCATGATGAGTCCATTAAATACCTTTTCTTCCAGTGCGAGTTTGCTAGGTCTATATGGTCAGCTATCCAAATAGGTTCTACCTTATATCCACCGCGTAGCGTTGCAAATATTTTCGGCAACTGGCTAAACAGGGTGGATCCTAGGTTTAAACTACTTATTAGGGTGGGAGCGATTGCCGTTATTTGGTCGTTTTGGTTATGTAGAAATGACAAGGTTTTTAATAATAAAAATTCTTCTATTATGCAGGTTATCTACCGATGCACAGCTACGCTCCGATTATGGTCGGTCCTGCAGCATGTGGAGCACCGGGAGCTGTTCTTGGGGGTTTCGTCGCGTTTGGACGCGGCGGCCAGGGAGTTATTCTCCCGGCATGGATGGACGCATAACCTGCGAATCGGCACTCCATTTCCATAGGCGGCCTTACAATTTCTCATGATGATATGTAACTCGCCTTTTATTTTACTGTTGCTTTGGATCTTTGGGACGGTTGGGGCTGTGTGCATCTTAGTTATGCAGAGGCCGGGTGTAATGCTTAATACTTTTTAAGTAATAAAATCCTTTTATCGAAAAACGAGCTCTTAATCGATATGCGCTGTTGGTTGTCCATAATCTAACGGTTGACATGGGTATAGCTCCCCAAGGTACTCGTTTCGTTCCGCATTATAAAATGATTTGGATATTTCGCACTGAAGTGAGTGAACATATACACTAAAACACGTCTAGATAGATACGATTTTTTTTAGAATATCTTATATTTCAGAATGAAGTTACTAATAGGTTAGCAATGACTTTCCGGTGATAATATAGACATTTACGTTTGCTGCGCTAAATTTAGGAAAGTGAACAAGAGATTTTTATTCTCTTCTCCTAGCTGCCAACTTATGCACATTACTTTTCTCAATTTGATTTTACTTTAATAACTTGTCACATAGATGCCTCCTGTAGTAGAACTAGGCTTGAGCCAATTCAAAAAAATAAATAAAAGAACTAGGCTTGACCCCCAAGGTGAAATCTAATATATCCCCCAACACTACTTTTAGCATGGTACGTTCCTTCTGTCATGCAAGGCAGCGTATTTCTTTGCACAAAATTGGCCTATAAACGAAACTAATCCCTCATTTTGTCTCTTGTCAAAACTATTTACAAATGTGACTCCTCGGCTCGATACCAGTACGGACGGCGTTAAGATTGTGCAGGTCGGCGCCGCCATGTCAATCAAACGCCAAACCTTTTTGAAGCTATTGTTAGTGAATAACTTGGCGCGGGGCTAGCCAGCATCGCTGCATCGGTACGTGCAATCTAGCTTAGCTGGTTACTCGATCCAGTCGGCTAGATCGCCATCATTTTCATCTGTAGAACTTGCAATGAAAGAATTTGCAAGTATCCTAGCCAAGTAGCCAGCCACCTTTGCTTTGTCTGCCCCTCTTTTCAGCCGGCCTTCTTGAACAAGATCTTCCAGCTTCATAACGGCCTCTCTAGCTTGACAAGCTGAGACAACCTCTTTCCTAGTTTGCACATGTTGAAATGCACAGAGACATTTTCTAGCAACTGTATTCTACTACATTTATGGAAGTTGTCTCAGAAAACATGTTCTTTCCTTTCTAAAAGCAAACGGTAATTAATATTTCTCGGTTTTGCTTACCTTGTTCACCTGGTAAAAACTTCCACGAGCACGAGGTCGATCACTTCGTACGTGAGTTGCAGATGACTGTATGCAGTACTAGAAGTGGAAAAGCCATTATCTGGGAATTCCAGAGTATATGCAGTGTCAGGTGAGCGTGATATATATGACTCCATAATTTTCAAAATATATGTAGAAACAATCGTTTGAGTAGAGACTAGAGAGTTTTGAGATAACATTGCTCGTCTCTCTTCATTAATTCGGAATTTTGGTTGAATTGGCTGGTGCATAAAACTAATATGATATGAGAGCCAAATAGGGGTAAAAATGGTACGGATTTTTTCTGACCGATAGGAGGCGCGCTTGCGGAAGACAAATACGGATTCGGTCAGATAGTTGCCAGATATGCTTACACATACGGATATTAATTCACGGATATGGAAAAAGGATGTGGTTTTACTAGTATCCATCTGTGTCCAAAGATATGTCGTATTTAACAGTTATATCCGGCAAGTATCTAACACAATATCTGACAACTAATACCGTGCATGAATACCTTTTGATATAAGTGAATCTTTTATGTTTTAACCTTTTATTAATATAAGACTGAATTATAAAATAAATAAATAATTGGTAGAGTTTTAAAGTTAATATAAAATATGAATAAAATAAAAACATTTTTATGTTCTTGATATTATGACTCAAACTGGTCGTAATTTATGGTTACTTTTTAAGTTTGAATTATGAGTTTTATCATACTTAACCTTCCGTTGGAACCATCCTCTTAGAATATCACAATACACAAATTTAATTTCTGCTATGTTGATTCATAATATGGGATATATGTTAGTCAAAGCAACTATTTTTTAAGCAACATCCGAAAAATGTTTATCCGTAACCGAATCGTATTTGACCCATATTCAGTACTTATTCGTAACTGGCAAGTTATAATTCCGTATTCGTATCCGCACACTATCCGCTCTAACTCCGAATCCGTAAAAAATATGGTTGTGGACATGTGTTCACTAATATTTGACCGTATCCACTCCGTTCTCACCTCTCGAGCCAATAGATTTCAAGTTTAAAACCTGGACAACGTGCTATTAAATATAAAATATTTTGTAGCATATATAACCCATATCTAAGTACTAAAATAGCTTATACATGAGGGGGAGGGTTGAAACATATTGTCCGCCATCTCTCGATTAGGTCGGAATTTTCCTTGATTTGCCTAGTGCATCAATTTAATAGAGAGTAAATGTAAACCGTCATTCACGTGGATCTGAAATATGGAAAGAAAAATTGTGATCATCTGTCAGTTGAGGGGAAATGACTTAAGTTAATTTTTTGTACTGTAATATTTTGAAACACTAAAATACAAACTAATAAGAATTTTTTAACCACAATTGATATATACTACTCCCTCCGTTTCTAAATATAATATGTTTTAGCCTTTTTCCAGATTCACATATATCTACATGTATCTAGACACAATTTAGTGTTTATGTTCACTCATTTTAGCCCGCATCTAATCAACATGTGAAGTACCTAAAACATCTTATATTTATGAACGGAGGGAGTAGTTCCCAATACGTGTGTGAGTTTTTCTACACGACTTTTTGAAAACGTAAAAGGAGAAGTTGTGATTTGATTTCTGTCCAAGAAGAAAATTAGCAGTCAAAATAGTTTAGAAACAGCGAAGCAATCAGTGAGTACAGAATCAATCTATTCTTTATTTGAAGCAGTTTGTTGACATATAATTTTTGTTTTGTAGTAAAATATGAGCATTTAACTTTGTTTTATAGGAGACCTGTGTTGAGTTCTTCAATATCGTCCTACTCTCGGCTCTGCCCATTCTCCACTCAACCAAAAAAAACTAGAATTTCAGTATATTGATTTGTTGTTTCCTACAAAAAATAACAAAAAACTCGTGAGAGATGGAGAGAGAGATTAGTTCGAGGAAAAGGCCGTCATTTTGCTGTGTCTAGCTCAGAGAAGCCTAGCCCAGCCCAACCCAGCCTATAAACACACCACCTTCACTCTTTCCCCTTCTCCCTTCGATACAAACCCTCCTCCTCCCCGCCGCCGCCGCCGCCACCGCGTGAGGAGAAGAGCCAAACCCGGCGAGCGAAGATGAAGACCATCCTGGCGTCGGAGACGATGGAGATCCCGGAGGAGGTGACGGTGAAGGTGTCCGCCAAGATGATTTCGGTGACGGGGCCCCGCGGGACCCTGACCCGCAACTTCAAGCACCTCAACCTCGACTTCCAGCTGCAGGAGGGCGGCCGGAAGCTCAAGGTGGACGCCTGGTTCGGCACCCGCCGCACCATGGCCGCCATCCGCACCGCCATCTCCCACGTCCAGAACCTCATTACCGGCGTGACCAAGGGCTTCCGCTACAAGATGCGGTTTGTGTATGCTCACTTCCCCATCAACGCCTCCATCAACTCCGGCAACAAGGGCATCGAAATCAGGAACTTCCTCGGCGAGAAGAAGGTTGCTCCTTTAACCTTTATTATGTTGCCTACCCACCCTGTTCGCTCTTCAGATTAATGCGTAGGTTTGGGAAGATCTCGCTCGGTATGAGGACACGGTTGGGGTCATGTGTTCTTGTTGTGATTGACTGGTTGCTGCTGTGTTGAGTGCAGGTGAGGAAAGTGGACATGCTCGATGGAGTGACCATCCTGAGGTCCGAGAAGGTGAAGGATGAGATCGTCCTCGACGGCAATGACATCGAGCTTGTCTCCCGCTCAGCGGCCCTTATCAACCAGGTGAATCAATAGGATTCAGCCCCTTTATTTCTTCTGTGTATGTTGTTGATACCTGAATAATTTTATGTGCAAAAGATCATGGTGCTTATGCTCCTTGCCAGAAGCTAGAATGTTAGATATATTTCGTTGCAGTGTTTTATCTGTAGTATTGTTTGGTAACGAGATCGTGCCTTTTGTTTACTGTGATGCATATATATACCACTTGTGATCTTCGATACAAACACGCCTGCTTCTGCAGTTTTGCAGCTTGTTGGACGTTGTACTGCATATGTTTTGATGCTATTGCCAATGCCATTATTGGGCATTCTATTCACAGTGCTCAACTTGTGGATGTTCTGGTGTTATTAAGTAGTAGTTAAATTATAGTCTAGTTCATGAGTACTTATCATCTGATGTAGAAACTAGGAGCATCTGTATTACAAAGTTAATTATGCTCAGATGCTTGTGTTGGTAACTGTATCAACAGTAAAAGTCCACTTATTTCAACAAGTCGAACATCCAAATGCATGACCAGCCTTCTCACAGTACCAGTTCAAAGTTTGTAGTCTGGGCTCTTATCTGTTTGATTTTGGTACAAACTTTCGTTGAAATGGGACTTGCCTTTGGTAATATTTACCCAATCTGTATTACTTATACAAGTCTAACTTTGCTTTGCTGTTTCACAGAAATGCCATGTGAAGAAGAAGGATATAAGGAAGTTCTTGGATGGTATCTATGTCAGTGACAAGGGCGCCATCAAGGACGAATAGGGAACTCCACTCCAGGCGTAGCCAGTAGCAAAAAACTGTCTTTGGTGTGTCCAGAAGTGCTGTTTCTGTCTGCTGCATCTTTGGTTGTCTTTGAGTCGCATTTTTGAATTTTCTAGAGGAGACTGAATTTTGTAGTGGGGTTAACTAGTATGTGCAATGGAACATGTTATCTTTGTCCTACATATTCGTACTGTGAACCATATCTTTCCCTAAAGTTAGTTAACTGCATGCATTTGTGGTTAAAACAGAACATAAATGTGCTTCCGTGTGCTCGATTGTTAAAATTATTTTTGATGAGTTTACTCACATTGATGCTGAATGTAGAAATCGGTAGGGGACATGCTGTGTTAGCTGAAGCAGCAATGCACCATTGTTTCTTCCTCTTTCTAGATGTATGATTTTGTCAAAGATTCTGTGTTGAGAATAGAGAGTACTAGCAAGGCTGGCGAAGCACTTAGCCGTGGAACGGTTTTAACCGCTATACTAGGGGTGTGTTGTTTTGGAGCGTGGGCTCCATGGAGCCTTTTTTTAAATTAAATTTTGTGTAGGGTTTAAACAATTCAGATTTTCTACTAGTGTGCAAAAAAACCGGTTAAAAGAATATACTGGCTAACTAGATTGAATATTATTTGTCGATCCAAGGACAAAAGAGTCTCGGGTGGAGGTGCTGAATTGAAAAAAACAATTGTTTACTAAGAAAATGACTTTTGAAACTTTTGAATGAAGGGAGCAACTAGAGCTCAATCGAGTGAGGATTAAGTTAATTCTCACTTAGATGATGTCATCCAGTTGCATATGCAACTCATGTACAATCCATGTGAAACTGAGAATCAGTTGCAACTATGTGCAACCCATGTGCAACTGAAAAAAAATAGATACATAAATAACATACCGCACGAATCACGATACAAATCTAATGGGATTAGAGTTGAGTGAGTTCTAACTTAATACTCACTCGAGTGAGAAATAGCAAAACCGTGAAAGGGCAACTCCAACGCAGCTATCCATTTTATCCAGATCTGTTCGTTTTTGTCTGTATGGTAAAAATCAGGTTCCAACGGCACGATCCAAATGAACAGAGCCCGGATTTTGTATCCATTTTGACATATTTCTAGTCCAAATTTGGGTCAGGTTTGGGTCGTCACGGACGCGCGGAGCTCGGTAATCGCTAAAAAAAAGGTTCCTTTGCAAAGGGAACCTAAAGTGCACTCTCGTCGCGACAAGTGTCGACTTCTCCTCGCTTGGTCACCCATGGGTGCTTGCATGTCTGCCAAGTGTCGCAACCGGAGTTAAAGTGGGGATGAGAGAGAAAGGGATACGGGAGGTGGGAGGGTAGCTTTTTTCCTTTTATTTTTTTGATCCGAAGTTGAAAAACGAAATATCTTGAGAACCGCTTATCCAAATTATGAACCGTTTTCACTTTCGAACTTCTCGAATCGAGATCTTCAAAACTAGATCTCATTTCAATAGGTTTTGACGAATTTTTTTTTACAACTAAAAGTTGAATACATGTACATTCGGTTTGAACGTATTTGTACTTCAGGTTTGGACGTACTTGTACTTCCGCTGTCAACTTACTTTGTACTCCGTTTTCTGTGTACTTGTACTCGGTGGGAGTGTAGTTTTTTTTCTTTTATTTTTTTAACCGAAGTTTAAAAACGAAATATTTTGAGAACCGCTTATCAAAATTACGAACCGCGTTTTCACCTTTGAACTTCTCGCGTAGAGATCTTCAAAACTAAATCCCATGTCGATAGGTTTGACGAATTTTTTTTTTGTAAATCCAAAAGTTGAATACATGTACATTCGGTTTGAACGTATTTGTACTTCGGGTTTGAACGTACTTCTACTTCGGCTGTCAACGTACTTTGTACTCCGCTTTCTGTGTACTTGTACACGCTCCTCGCAGTAATCTGTACATCCGGATCACTATACTCTGTACTTTCTATTCTATATACTTTGTACTTCCATGTGGCGCGTTAACGTAGGCGTTAGGGTACGGAGGATAAATCCTAAGTTATAATATAAGTTACAAGTTTTTAATGATCTAGCGGTTCGGCATGCAAGAGAGATTTAGATTTAAGGGTGGGGTGACATGTAAACCAACTCATATATCGATATGCAAGAGAGATTTAGATTTAATTTATTTTTGAGGGTGGAACTCGGCTGTACATCCGATATGCTTGTGGTTGCAGAGGTATAGTCGTGATCTTTCTGGATGTACAACGATCGATCTGGATGTACAACGATGGATACATGCAGCTAGCTCGCAGGGCTTCACGTGTACGAGCGGCTGCCAACAATCGATTGATCCAGACCTCCAGGCAGCTAGCTCGCGGGCGGATATACCTGCGGCCGTGCGGGGCATCGCGGGCAGATGTACGCGCGCTTCCCTCATACGCACGCGCTCCTTTTCTTCCGTCCATCCAGTGGTGACCAAATTCGTTTTTACTATCCTGTAAAGCTCACCACGTGGCGTGAGCAGTCGTCGAGTGCGCTTCGCGAAGGAACCCTTCGCGTAGCGACACCCGCGGAGCTCCGTTTTGCTCGGCTTTGCTTCGCTCCATCCGCCTCCAATCCCCACCTGCTAGCCTCCCTCCCCACCTACCGAACATACTATCCTCACCACAGGGACGAGCAACTGCCGCCGCGGCGGGGACGTCGGGGACGCGAGCAGTAGCGGCGCGACGGCAGCACGGCGCTCAGGCGCTCGGCGAGTGGGCGGACGGCGGCAGCGGCGAGCAGAGCAGCAGCAGCGAGCATGGCAAGGCAGAGCAGCAGCGACCAGCAAGCAGCAGCAGCGCGCGTGCGGACAGCAGCGAGCAGCAAGCAGCAGAACAGGCCGGCGAGCTAGCTACAAGGGAGTTGCGCGGCCAGGAGCAGAAGGGAGCAAGCAGCGGCGATGGCAAGCGCGGCAGCAGCGCGGAGCAAGCAGCAGTGGTCACGGAGGCGACGACAAGAAGTAGCGCGCAGAGACGGCGACGGCAAGCAGCAGCTCTCTAGTCGCCGGCCGGTTCGAATCGCCGGTACACTGTCGTTGTCCCCAACGCCGCGACGAACCGTCAGGCTGCGGTCGTTTCTGACAGCCCCGAGACGAACCGAGCGTGACAAACGCTCCGCCTCATCGTACTCTTCCTCTCACTCGCCGATTGCGTGCTGGAACATCGTAAATTGCTGGATCGAGGCATCGTCTTCAACTCCAGTCGCCGCCGTCCCTGCTCGATTCCGACGCCGTCCGTCCTTCCTAGCCCTCTCCGAGCACACCATCGCCTTCCTTGTGAGCTGCTGGTCCTCCAGGACATCCTTTCTTTCTTCCTTCTCCTCTGTACCGTCATCGCGCCATAGTCCACCGCCGGCTGCCGCTGGACTCCATTGTCGGCCGTTCTCCGGTGGTCAAACCCAGGTGGCGTCCATCCCAAATGCGTCGGCTCCGTTGGATTCAGTGGCCGGAAATCGCCGGACAACGACGGACACATATCCATTTCGCGACCCAAACGGACGAGAACCGGATCGAAATCTGTTCCGTTTGGGTCGTACTGTTGGAGTTTCCCTAAGGGGTGTGGCAAGACTAAGGTATAAAACGTTGTCTCATGTCACGGCAAAACCCACTAACTCTCCTTTTTTGAAAGGACTCATGGGTGTATGTAGGGCGCATTTCTCTGTAGAGTTCATTATGTTGTCGGTAAAGGAATGAACACTCATTTTTTGCATGATTTTTGGTTCGGAGATGCGTCTCTCTCTGGCTATGCAATACTGTCGTAACAGTGGAACACGGGGTTCCCCTAATACGGTCAAAGTGGGTCCACCGCCTGTGGGCCTACCAAGAAGGCGAACAAGGCTAAGGTTCAAGACTGGCAGATGGGCCCCCCATCCTGCCCCACGGCGACTAGGCAAGCACGGCATCGACAACCATGGCTAAGGACCAGGGGACCTTCCGAGGCCCCCTTCAACTCGGCAGACGACGCGGAGGTCCTGGGGACCCCGATGCCCGGCAGGAAGCCAGACTCATCCCCGGGATCCAACCTCCACACAAGCGAAGAGGATAGGCTTGCCAGCTCCGGCTGAAAGCTCCTAGACGACTTGGGCACCAAGAAGATGGAGGCGTCATGGGGGGACATGATCGGAAAAAGTGTCAGCCTCTGTCCGTCCGCCCTGCAAAAGGTGGGCGACCACACCTAACCCCCTTGAGAAGAATACTTGGACGAGAAGAAGCCACGTCACCCCCGAAGAAGAACCTGGAGGGGTTTTCCCGCCAAAACCCCTCCGCCCCCAAAGGTGGACCTGTGGGATCCCCTTAGCCTATAAAAGGAGTACCAAGGCACCGGAGGGAAGGGACGGGATTTCCAGAGAGTCGGAGGCTAGGCTAGGTAGCGCACAAGACGAAGAGTAGCATAGGCGAGAGGTGATCTCCTCTGGGCCAGGATCTGCTCGTCTTCAACCTCTAGCCGACACCTCCTGGGTTGGCACCCGCAACCACCCCTGTAAAGCTACACCATGATATACCACTCAATCCAGACATGCAAGAGTAGGGCTGTTAGCCTCCGGGCGGCCTGAACCTGGGTAAACTCCTTGTGTCTCTGCGTTGCTTGCTAGTACGTAGATCTAAGGCGTAGACGAAGTCCTCCTGGCGGAAGACGTTTCTCAGCCTCCTTCGCGCCCCATACCAAACCTAAAAAGGGGGTATCCTTTACTCCCGGTGTCCGTGATCCAAGACATGACATCTGGCGCGCCAGGTAGGGGGTGCAAGCGCTGGATCCATCTTCATCGATTTCGAGATCTTCATCGAGATCTACCTTAAGATCTGCACCGACCTCGCTGCCAGATCCTTCGGCAAGGTCTACGTCAATTGCATCACCAAGTTCAACGTCGGGCTCTTCGGTCGCAACATGGTCTGCCCCGAGCTTTTCTCTTGCTCCCTCAAGGCTGGGTGAACGGGCGCATCTTCGGCGAGCGAAGACCATGTCGGGAACTCAGGAGGTTCGTGGTGAGCCGTCACAGCAGTCGACTCGGAAAAGCTGGGGGCTGGAAGAGGCGCTAGGCATGGCCCGAGTGCTTCTCTCCTTCCCGCCAGAGTAGTGCAAGAGCGATCCCCATGCGAGGGTATGGATCGCAAGCTTGGAAAACCTGCTGGACTATGCTCACCACTGCCACGCTCCAGCGAGTTCTGCCCCGACCAACACCCGCGCTGCCGCCGCTCCTGCGCCAGCATCCCCAGAGGAGGAACGACGAGAGGATCCCCATGGCAAGAGGCCCATGGATCAGACCCACGAGGCCACGGGCCTAGGCTCCAACCCCAGGCGTCGCACCCGCGAGGAAATGGAAGGCCAGGCAGGTCAGCACCCCAGGACCTGCCCGGCGCCGAGCCCGGCGATCGTCCCTGACCTCTACCGCCTCGAGCAAGGACCCGAAGAAACGCTGCGTCACTACATCTGGAGGTTCCAGGGCGCCATCGACCGCATTCCCCCGGCTGACCTGCAAGAGATCTCCGTCATCGCCGTCTTCCACGCCAATGTCCGCAACCTGATGGTGCGAGAAAAGCTGAGCGTCTGCATGGTGGACACCCTGGAGGACTTGTGGAAGATGGCCGACCGATGCGTGTGGGCCGAGGAAGCTGCTGCTCTTCCACCCCGCGAGGTACGCTGAAGCCAGATGCACGGCACGCAAGAAGTACCCGCGACTCCCTGAGATGTACTCGGAAGAATCGAGTTGTCACCCGGGCCTCCGCATGAGCAATAAAAGATAAGTTGTCCTTAGTCAGAATTTGTATCTTTCTTTGCTATCTATCTCGCGGGTATAAAACTATGCACGGAACCGAGAACGCGTCTTGTCCGTCGAATGAGCACCCAGGGGGTCGACTCTCCCGGGGGTACGAAGTGGTGAGAGACCTGATACCGCCCGGGAGGAGTGCGTGTCGAGAGGGTGAGCGACCTTCTGGGAATCGGTAGGGCTTGTAAGGGCATTCCTGATCCGTCAGGGCCTCATGGGTAAGCTTACATCCCTGAAGGATTTCTCAAAGATGCGGAGAAAGGAAACATGATAACGCAAAAACACCCGCGAATAGAGTAGCGTAAAACTTCTTAAAGCATTACAGCATAAGTTTTGACAAAGTGCGAAGTCTCACGCAATATTTATTACATTTGGGGCACGAGGTGCTCGAATGGTGTGCAGGAAGTTTAAGGGCGCGGACGAGGGTACATCTCCGTGGCCAGCGCGGTCGCGAGGGCATCCACGGCCTGGAGCGAGGACTCGGAAGGCTTGGCGTCCACAAAGTTGGGCATGACGGCGTTCGGGTTGGCCTCCCGGAACGATGCCATCACGCGCGCTGCCGTTTCAAGACTGGCCCCGTTTTGATCATTGAGAAGCCGGCGGGCGGTCCTGTTCTTGATGGACCTGATGGAGGTAGTCGTCTTCGAGAGGAACTCTGCCACGTCGGGGAGGCTCTAGCAGTCCGGAGCCAACCCGGAGAGTTCGGCGTGCTGATCCAGCTGAAGCACCTGCGTCACGACGTCCGCACTGGCAGCGGAGACGCTCTTGAACCCGTCCTCCGCTCGGAGGCGGACTTCCACCAGTTCGGAGGATACCCGAGAGTGGTCCTTCTCCAGCTCGAGGTGCTTGGCCGTTAGCGACGACAGCTCCTCCTCCTTCAGCTTCGAGGACTCCTCCAACCCGACAACCTTCTGGCCATCTAGCTTGGCCTGCTCCCGCAATGCACGGACAGTCTCCCTTTCCCCTAGAAGTCTCTTCTCGGCGTCCTCGACGGTCTTCTGGGCCTCCGCTTCCCTCAACTGCAAGTCCGTGATGTCCTTGGCCTTCTCGTCGAGCGCCTCCTGATGTTTTTTCTCCGCCTCTGCGAGGTGTCGCTCGTTTTGACCTTCTAGCTCCTTTTTCCGGAGGTCCAAGGCCTCGACCTTCCCCGCCAGCTCAGCCTCTCTTGCCGTCAGCTGCTGCTCCATTGATGGACGCCGTGCTCGCGTTTCTCGACATCAGCCTTCCAGCTCTTGTTATTCTTTTCGAGACCCCTCCACATAATCGAGAGCAGACCCCACTGGCGGGTTACCTCTGCTGATGCCCTCTGAATCACCTCCTCGGCGCGAGAGCTGGCACGCGCCAGCGCGTCCTATTTGGCTTCGATCTCCTGGACCAGCTGGCCGACGCCCCGGAGCACGGCCTCCTTGGTGCTCGACCCGCTGATCGTGACCTTGGGGGCTGCTCCCTGCTAGCCCCCTGAAGCACCAGTTCTCCCACCGCACCGCGCGGAGAAATCTGCCTTGATCTCTGCCCGCGCGGCAATCTCGACACTCGCCCCGGAGCACGTCGAGAACTCGCTGAAAGCCTTCAGCTCATCCCCGGTCATGAACGAGCAGCTCAGGATGTACGGAGTTCCCAGGCAGTTCGATGTCTCGGCCCCGGCCGGACCACCGGAAGGCGCCGTAGCGCGCCCACCTTTCGGGCACGCGGTCGTCGTTGCCTCAGGGGCGGCTTTGGACACCTCTTGGTCCGGAGTCGTCGTGGCTTGGTCGCCTTTTGGGGACCCGCCGACAACCGAAGTATCTGAATCAGCAAGATACAATGTCAGACCAACGGGGTAGAATAAGGTGAATCTTGCCCAGTGGGGTGAGGTTTACCTGCTGCTTCTGGTGTCCCCGCATTTCCTGCCTTCGAGGGGTCAAGAGGCGTCCCGGATGCGTCCTCCGTGTCACCCCCGCGTCTCTCTTCCTCCCCCTGCGTATCAGAGGCGGGTGGCATCCCTCCGGGGACTCCGGCACTGGTGGCCATGTCGCACTCGGCCGCGTCTCGCCGCCTCTTGCTAGTCTCCTGGGAAGCTCGACCCCTGCAACGACATTCGGTCTGCTTCTTTATAGCGCAACCCGCAAGTTCAAAGGCAACATCCATAACAAGGACAAGCAAGAAGCAAACTTACCCGCGGGGTCGCTTGCAGCCCAGCGACTCGGGCATTTCTGCGGACCCAGCGGAGGAGCCATGGGGGCTCAGAGGCATCATGCTAGCGGCAAAGGAAGGCTCCTGAACCGGCGGCTGGCGCTGGGGCGACTCCTCGCGTCGCGGCGCCAGGACGAAGGCACCTGCGTCGACCTCCATGTCCACGGGGCCGCCCTCTTCACCGACCATGCACACGGGCGGCGCCCGGGGGCTCGCCTCCGGGTTCGAGATCACGGTGGGTCCCGCGGCAGGACGTGGGGAAGAGGCCTCTTCCCCCGCCTCTCCCTCTTTGTCGTTGTCTTCTTCACTGCTGGCGTCTTCGTCGGCATCATCATCGTCACCACCGGACACCTCGCCGTCGTCGTCGTCTTCATCGTCCCCTTTGGAGCGGGCGGACTCCTCCTCGGAGCTCTCCGCGCTCTCCGCTTCGGACTCAGAAGTCTCCTCGTCCTCGCCAGAGCTGCAGGGAGCCTTGACCTTACGGGTCTTGGCTCTGACGGCCTGGGGCCCGGCGTCGTCTCGGCCCTTGATCCCAAGGGCGTTGCACTGTGGCATTGTTGCAAGGACCTCTGCTTTCTGTGGATCCTCGCACAAGGGCCGGACCCCCTCCGACAGTTGGTACTGCACGGTGGGAGGGAAGATCTTCTTCATGGCCGAGAAGAGGGCATCGTCACCCATGTTGGTGTTCCGCAAGCGGGAAGGGTCTTGGGGACCCTAAAAGTTCCAGGCCAGGTGAGGCCTTTTCTGCAAAGGGGCCAGGCGGTTGCGCAAGGCGTGCGCAATGATGGCGGCCCCAGAAACTCCTAGCTCCTGTAGAAGTTTGAAGTGGGACACCACCATCGAGATAAGCACATCCTGTTGGCTCGGGCTACTCTAGAGCTCTTGGCTCTCCGGGTGCTCCTTCGGCTCCTGAAGTTGCTGGAGAGCCTCCGGCATGACGACGAGGAACTAGCCGTTCCTCCACTCATCCCACTTGGATTTCATCACCATTTCGGGGTAGGATTGCTTGACATTCTGGCGGAAGCAGAATGTGACTCCACCCCCCAGCCAGCCTTCTTTCCCCACGCGGGGATAGAAGAAATGTCGGAACAATGCCACAGAGGGCATCACCCCGATGAACGCCTCGCAGGCGTAGGCGAAGATGGACAGATCCAGGATGGCACCAGTTGCTAGATGCAGAAGCTTCAGATCATATGCACGCAGGATCTCCAGGAAGAAGTCCGAGAATGGGGGAACAAGCCCCATCCGCACGAAGGTGTCGAAGATGGGGATCCGCGTGGCCGTTCTGGTCTCTGATGGCGGCAGGACCACTGTCGCCGCGCGAGCCGGAGCGTCGTCCCTCGCTTTGGATGCAACCGCACCGAATCGTGCGGCCTTCAGTTTCTCGTGGTCGGCGGCGTAGATGCTCGGGAACAATGCCTGCCATCGGCGCATGTCTGCCATCGCGGCGGTGCGCTCCGACCTCTTCAGCGCTTTCCCGGATCTAGGCGGCGGCTACCTCCTGATGAGTGAGGCGCCGGATGGCTTCTTCTGGGCGCTTTGCTTGGTCTTGGCCATCGGGGCAGAGAAGTCTGTTGATCGGTGCCACGGTGGCTAAGTGAAGGAGCTCGTGGCGCGCGGCAAGGAGGAGGAAGACGAAGTGCGATTGGGCGGCGATTCGGGATTTCTGCGATTGGGGAGAAGTAACGGCTACAGTTCCCAGGAGCCGTGGCTTATAAGGCATCCCACGCGTCGCTTCGGCGTGGGGATCGAGGAGGCGTCCCGTCCGGCACGCTTCCTCCCGTTGGATTCAAGATGGGCGTTGGCAATTCGCGCGGACCGAATGTTCAACAAGGCAAAGAAGACCCGTGGGCGCGCGCTGCTCCTCCGCAAGTGCAGGCCTGACGGATAGGACAGGACGATCAAGACCTGACGCCGGGGACCCACTTTGACTTTTTGGTCATAACCCCGGAAGCAGAAGGACATGGCCGCCGGGACTATGCCCGGGGGCTACTGTCGCAACAGTGGAACACGGGGTTCCCCTGATGCGGTCAAAGTGGGTCCACCACCTGTGGGCCCACCAAGAAGGCGAACAAGGCCAAGGTTCAAGACTGGCAGATGGGCCCATCTGCCCCATGGCGACCAGGCAAGCATGGCATCGACAACCACGGCTAAGGACCAGGGGACCTTCCGGGGCCCCCTTCAACCCGGCAGACGACGCGGAGGTCCCGGGGACCCCGATGCCCGGCAGGAGGCCAGGCTCATCCCCGGGATCCAACCTCCGCACACGCGAAGAGGATAGGCTTGCCAGCTCCGGCTGAAAGCTCCTAGAAGACTTGGGCGCCAAGAAGATGGAGGCGCCGTGGGGGGACAGGATCGGAAAAGGTATCAGCCTCTGTCCGTCCGCCCTGCAAAAGGTGGGCGACCACACCTAACCCCCCTCAGAAGAATATGTGGACGAGAAGAAGCCACGTCACCCCCGAAGAAGAACCCGGAGGGGTTTTCCCGCCAAAACCCCTCCGCCCCCAAAGGTGCACCTGTGGGATGCCCTTAGACTATTAAAGGAGGACCAAGGCACCGGAGGGAAGGGACGGGATTTCTAGAGAGTCGGAGGCTAGGCTAGGTAGCGCACAAGACGGAGAGTAGCATAGGCGAGAGGTGATCTCCTCCGGGTCAGGATCTGCTCGTCTTCAACCTCTAGCTGACACCTCACGGGTTGGCACCCGCAACCACCCCTGTAAAGCTACACCATGATATACCACTCAATCCAGACATGCAGGAGTAGGGCTGTTAGCCTCCGGGCGGCCCGAACCTGGGTAAACTCCTTGTGTCTCTGTGTTGCTTGCCTAGTACGTAGATCTAAGGCGTAGACGAAGTCCTCCCGGCGGAAGACGTTTCTCAGCCTCCTTCGCGTCCTATACCGAACCTAAAAAGGGGTATCATTTACTCCCGGTGTGTGTGATCCAAGACACGACAAATACCCTTCGCATTTTGATAATGTGTGACAGAAAAATGTTTCAGCTGCAGATGTTTTGTCAGTATCACTACTGAATATTGAATTTAGATGAAACTTATCTAGAAACAAGCGGAACACTTGGTTCAATGTTTAATGGCAGTTGACTTGTCAAATGCACTTCATGCTTTGGTATGGATTCTAACTTCTACTTGTATACTTACAGTTAAATCTATGTATTTGGATCTTATAAATGATCATGCTAGCATAGGTATTTATGAAAGCTTAAAGTCCATTAAAGCTTTATAAAAAAGTTCTTTTAACAAAGGATAATTTGGCTAAGCGTAAATGGAATGGGTGTAAAAATTGTGTTTTCTACGATTTAGAGAAATCTATTCATGAATCGTTTCTCGCATACCCTTTTGCTCGTCTTGTTAGGAGGGTTGTGAAGTTCACCTTTAACCTACCTCCATCAAGCAATATCATGAATCTGTTTGGAAACTGGTTGATGGAGATTGATAAACTTAATAAGGCATGCATACGTGTAGTTGTATGTGCTTTATTATGGTCCTTTTGAACTTGCACGAATGACTTGGTTTACCAAGACAAGATATGCTAATTGTTCGCAGGTTATCCTCAACACTACGTAACCGATCAACGTGTGGTCTTTTCTCATCCCGTTGGAGCAACGGAAACATATGGATTTTGGATGCGCCCATGTGGAGACGGTCACTCAGGGTATCTATAACCTTGCTGGCTGGCGGCTTTCTAATAGACTAGATGATGTATAAGTGTATCATCATTTTTGTATTCCGCTGGTTGGCTTTTGTTGCCATTTTATGTTATCCATGAGGTATGATTTTTGAATTCTAAACTTTACAAAGTGTTGTGTGTATCTTATTGATGCAAAAACCGGTGCCATGTTTCCCGTTCTGGAAAAACTAGGTTACCTCATAAATCATAGGATGCATGGTAATTTTGAAGGAAAATAAGAGGTCATAGAAACATACGTCTTGTGGGTCTAATCAAAATATAGCTAATAATAATAATAATGACAGATCATAAATTTGATTCACGATTTGAGAGTACAACAATTATAAAATTATAGTTGCGAAATAAGCAAGAACCTGAGGACGATTTTTTTTTTGTGTGTCTCCAGGGGCGGAGGCAGGATTACTTAATATTTGAGATTAGGGGGGCCAGTTAAAGGAATGTTCTTAAATTATACACTGTTCATATATTTTTACCAACAAATCACTAGTGTTAGGGGGGCCAGGCCCCTGCTGCCCCCCCCCCCCCCCCCCCCCGGTCTCCGCCACTATGTGTCTCTCGCGTCCGCGATATGATCATATACTTAGGTATGTTGGTAGCACTGAATTATCAAACTCTAGGACACACAAAAAAGTTTACATAAACCAGGTGAAAAAAAGAAGTTTACATGAACCAAGGATATACATGATCAGGAGGACAACTCGAATGGACAAAATTGAAGCTGATAACAAAATGAAGAAGACATCGACGTCGTTACAACGTACTCCAAGTTTACCATTCATAGAAAAAAAAAGCGTACACTTGCAGATCGGTGGATCCAAGTACATGACCGGAATACCTGATCGATCACATGGATGTGTATATATGTGTAGGTATATATCGTAGATGTATGGATCACCAGAAGTTGTTGGATCCCTGGTAGGTTAGTCCGGCGGCCCAGTACGCGGGGATGGCGTCGCCGCACACGATGGTCTTCTGCGGCGAGCTCCCGGTGGTCATCCTAACGACGAGCCCCACGGACTTGTCCAGGGCGGAGAAGGCCTGGTACGTGATCCCCCAGTTCTGCGACGCCTCGATCCAGTTCCTGCTGTCGGCCGGCCTGACGGACACGGCGGAGATGTCGCCGGCGCCGCCGATGTTCATGATGTGGAGGAGCAGCCAGTAGTTGTTCCCCGTGACGTAGAACCTGACGCCGCCGGACCTCTGGCACGGGACGCGGCGGAACTGGATGGGCACGATGCCGGCGACCCTGGCGGCGAGCTTGTAGAAGGAGGGCGGCGCCAGGTCGAAGTGCTGACGCGGCGGGTTGCACCAGCCGCCGTCGTTGCTGTCCTGGTACCAGTTGGGCGGGCAGAGGTTGGTGCCGGTGACGGTGACGGAGGGGGACCCGGCGACGCACCACTTGGACTTGACGCACCGGATCTGGTAGCACCGCCCGCACCCGCTGCCGTCCGCGAACAGCGGCGTGCTCAGCGCCGCCGTCCGGGTCGAGTACAGCGACGCGATGTCCTCCCCGCTGTACCCGCACGCGCCGCCTGCAAGCACACGACGTACGCCATCATTCGCACGTAATGTACTACGGACTTACGTTAGGCGGATGCATGCTCCATGGATGTACGACGTACCGAAGTCGTGGCCGAGGCCGGAGTCGTCGCCGTAGAAGGTGGCGCTGCCGTCCTGCCACCCGGACGTCGGGAAGCCCGTCGAAGGAGCGGGCGGAGTTCGAGCCGGCGCCGGCCAGTACTGGTTAGGGAAACCGGCAGTCGCGAGCTGAGCCGCTGCCGCCATTAACACCACCGCTGCCGCAACGATCGCCGGAACCCTCGCCATGGTCGATCGTCAAAAGGTAGGTAGCTAGCTAGTCGATCGATCGACGGTACACCTGCAGAGTTGGTCGGTACGTCGCAGAGGAATGCAAAGTTTATATAGATCATATAAGCTGGCGCGCATATGAGTCGCCTCCACGTTCATCAACAACGAGTTGAGCGCACGTACCAATTGCTTTCCTCCTAATTTTTTCTCCTCGCTGACAAACAAGCATACGGAACTCATATGTGGCCGCACGTCTCTTAGTTTTTGTTTCGGCAGTAACCTCGTCTAAATGTTATTACTTCCTCTCTCAGGAAATGCAACGCGTGTACATTTGACATTTTTCTTTGCCTTCGACGCATCTCTACTACTATTAAACAAGCTAACATATTCATTGCTAAGTGCACCCAGCCAAGCTTACACAGGAGAATATGGACCAATCACAGCCTCACGATCCGGCCCAGCAATTCAGATCTAACCGTCCAGATACCAACTAACCCGCACCATGTGTGCACCTAACAAATTGAGGGAGCAGACGAAAACTCTGCCTCCCACGTTCTACCGCCCCATCCTTTCGACGCTAGGCCTCCTGCCCAGCCGCCGCCTCTCCACGCGAGTCACCGCCGATCCGCTCCACTGCCTGACCCCATGGCCGCCTCCCCACGCGACGCCGCCTGATCAACAACCAACTAGTGAGTAGCATCTTTTCCGCCCGTCCTAATTTTCTGCCCGTGCGCCGGCACCAAATCCTCTGGCGGCGGCGGCGGCGGTGGCCTTCCTCGTAGCGTCCGACTACCTACGGAGACCCCATCGAGCACATCACCGCGCTGGCCGATCCGTGCTCCACTATGACGCCCGAGAGAGAGAAGGGTCGACCGCACCTCCTCCTCTCTCTTGCCAGAGGAGCTCAACCTCCTACATCACAAGGGCATGTGCTCCTGAAGGCGGCAGCGGCTAGGGTGCGCTAGGCCAGGGGAAGTGTCGGATGCTCTCCCTGCTTGCCCGGACGGCCCGGTGCCGCCCGCTTGCCAAGCCCTCCGCCGTTGCCGAGAAGGCGATAGATTCGTGCAGGCTGCAGACAGCTGGTAGCCACCCCCGAGCTCTCCTGCATGTTCCGCCGCCGCCAGGAGCCTACTACGTCACCGCGCCGATCCAATCCTCCCCCGTCGGGAGCCTACTGCATCACATCTCCGATCCAATCCTCAGACGCGGCCGGCGGCACCCAAAGTCCTCCCTGTGCCGACGGGAACATCCACCTCTGCCATCGATACAGGGTGAACGCCGACTCCACCTACGACGGGAGTGAGGGCCACCTCTGCCACCGACGGAAACGAGCAAGGAAACCTCTGCCACCGATGGGAACGAGCTCCTCCCGCCATCTTTGCCTTGTTCTATGATTCTATTTCTGCTGATGTTCATCTTTTCCTGTCCAGGTTGTGCAAGCCAACGAATTGCTCGAATCGGGATCAATTTTGCAACTCCTGAAAAGACAATAGGACGTTGTCTTCTTATCTGTAGCTGATGAAGATGGCTCTGAGTCGCCCTAGATCATTGGCAGCTCCACGCTGAAGGATTGGTACTGGACATAATGCTGGCAACGAAGGCATCTCCTGGTGGTGAGAAATTTTCAGTATGTGTTGGCCAATGGTGCACATTCGTTTCCTATATAAAGATGTACTTTGTCTTCTTCTTTGATGTTGCTTCGGATGCACTAAAGAATGACTAATTGAGCTAACAAATGCAACTGCTTATACTCTTAACATTCTGAAGCCTAATGTCCTGCCTGCGTATTTTGTTGTCTACATGTTCCACAATCAGAGATTGGGATTATGTGTAGGCTTATGTGTAGGCTTTCATAAGGCTAGCTGGATCTGTTACTCTAATGTATAACTTCCTTTTACTGTGGGATAAGGTCATCTAGATAGTTGATGAATTGCACAATAATAATGGCAAATGTTTGCCCAGTATGATTATCAAACTCTCCTCATGCATTTAATAAGGAGTACAACATGGGTAAATTTTCCTTTACCTACCAATGTTCAGTACTTCATGCTTTACATATCTTTTACGAGCTTTTGCCAAAATAAGTCGTTGCGGGCTATAACACTGAGCTTATTCTGCAAATTAAGTGCACAAATCAAAGCACTATATTTCATTTATTTTCTCAACGCCTGATCAATTGATTATAATGCCTTTGTTTATGCGAATCAGTCAGCAATTGCGGAAATTGGATTTGGAAGTAATTGAAATAAGTCTTTCGTAAATTTGTTCAGGATATTATTGTAGCAATGATGTCGGCAACGGTGGCACATTTGTACCGTTTCTTGAACCATGTCTTTCATGCTGATGCTTCATATATTGTACTGCCTTTTGAGGTTCAGAGCTGCTTGCTAGGAGAGAAGCTGAGAAGTAAATTGCTGCTAGGCATACTCATTAGTATTTCCATGTAACGAATGCAGGTCTTATTTCTGATTGCAAGCTAATACTGGTTTAGTATTACACCGAGCAAAAGTATGCTAGTGTCGGCACAGTGGAAACCAGGGTACCACGGGCCGGCCCGCCAGGGCCCAAGGGACTCTTCAGCCTGATTTTCGCTAAGGACCAGGCTCTCAGCCTGTAGAGGCTCTCCAAGCCTGTCGAGTCTCGACAGGGGATCTCTCCACAAGAAAGCGCCTCAAGGCGCCACCAGGATTTCGGCTAAGGACTAAGCCGCGAAGCTTGCCGAGGCTTTTTCGCCTCGGGAGGCTTCCTTCCTCTTGAAGCCAGCTCTGCCTCCGCGGCAGAGCGCACATGGGCTCTGCGCTTCCCGCAGAACCACTGGCGCGCCAAAGCGCGATGACGCCAGCACCCCAGTTGCCGTTCTGATGAATAAAGGGGTCAACAAAGCAGCACCAAGCAAAGCGGACAACGAGACTTGCCACTTTGGTGATAAGGAGACCGCCTGCAGCTACGCTCCAACGGCGACATCACCGCGGGACCCGTTCCACGCCAGCTGCGCCAGCCCACCGTCCTGGCTGGACGGTGCCTCTTTTCAGCTTTGGTGACGCTGCTCCCCTGCCGTGGACCGCGTCCATGGGCTCTACCTTTATGGTGGACTTCACCTTTATGGTGCACCGTGCCTCC
This sequence comes from Puccinellia tenuiflora, assembly GCA_012064385.1. Classification (NCBI taxonomy): domain Eukaryota; kingdom Viridiplantae; phylum Streptophyta; class Magnoliopsida; order Poales; family Poaceae; genus Puccinellia; species Puccinellia tenuiflora. The sequence goes on from QRDG01001035.1 coordinate 469,236, forward strand.
TCCTTCGTCGGGATGTGGCAACCCTTCCCGCCCAAATGTTTGGGCGGAAGAGGACCAAGACGACTATAAAAGGAGGGAGGGCACTCCCGTGCCAAGGGTTTGATTCCTGGTTGGGCTTTAGACCTAAGTTCACCTCAGTTAGGGTTTGTAGCCATTGTAGCCACCTCGAGCTCCACAGGTTCTCCCTGTACTGAAAAACCTCTACAAGCAATACAGCCAAGCAGGACGTAGGGGCTTTACCTCCACAAGAGGGCCCTGAACCTGGGTAATACTGTGCGTCCCCTCTCTGCAGTGTTCTCCTCCGACGAGCACCGTCGCCGTGGAACGTTGGAGGTTGTTTGACTCCGTGTTCAGCCCCTTGCTCGATTCTTACCTCGTGAGATACGCCCGGTTCCTGGGCCTATTCTCCGACATTTGGCGCGCCAGGTAGGGGGCTGAGGCGCGTCTTCAACCTCGACACCACCATGGCTGGCTCTCGCGCTGAGCGTCTCGCTCGCCGGACGGCCAGCGCTGCCACTGCTCCTCCCGCCGGCAGGCAGCGCGGCCGCCCTCGTGGAAGCACTGCTCCGGAGCGCCACGTCGACCCCGAGCCCCGCGTCGAGCACCCAGCGGACGACGACGACGTCCACACCGAGGACGACCTCGGCGAGGAGGAAGCCTCCTCCCTTCACCCGTCGCGCGACGGTGCTGCCTCTTCGCTGGGCCGCCCTGCGCCAGCCCGGCAACTGCGCTCCTCATGGCGCAGGAGCTGCTGCGGTACCGTCCCAACCCGGAGGCTCACGAAGCCTGGCTTCATCGCCTCTCCGAGCTCATCGGCGCCGCCCGCGTCGCCGCTCCGGCTTCAGGGGCATGGAACTCAAGCATATTCCGCGAGGAGAGAACCAAGAAGCCGATGACCTCGCCAAGCGAGCAGCAAAGAGAGAAGCCCAGCAGCCTGGAGTGTTTGAGGAGAGACTCGCTAAGGCCTCCGTCAAGCAACCAGTGGTCAACATAAGCGTTCAAGAGGAGCTCCCACCAGCCCCACCAAGTGGAGCACCAAACTGTGGGTTGCCCTCAGGCGATCGCTTGTTGATGACTTTGGTACGCCAAGACACTGGTTGGATCGACGAGATCAAGCGCTACCTGCAAGATCGAGTCCTCCCCGAAGAAGATGCAGAAGCTGAGAGAATTGCTCGCCAGGCCAAGTCCTACTGCCTCCACGACATAGACCTGTACCGTAAGCGCCCCAATGGGGTTGCGTTGCGGTGCGTCCCTGCCGAGGAAGGCCGCCAGCTCATCAACGACATCCACAGCGGAGAATGCGGCCATCACTCGTCCTCGCGCACCTTGGCAGGCAAGGTTTTCCGAAGCGGCTTCTACTGGCCCTCTGTCCTTCAAGATGCAGCTGAAATTGTCCAGTCCTGCGACGCCTGCCAATTCCACGCCAAGCAGATTCACCAGCCTGCACAAGGACTCCAGACGATCCCGCTCTCCTGGCCGTTCGCGGTCTGGGGGCTGGACCTGCTGGGACCTTTCCCGCGAGCGCTCGGGGGCTACCGCTACCTCTACGTCGCCATCGACAAGTTCACCAAGTGGCCCGAGGTGGAACCCGTGCGCACCATTCCGGCGAAATCAGCGGTGAAATTCATCAGGAGCTTGGTCTGCCGCTTCGGCGTGCCCAACCGCATTATCACCGACAACGGCTCACAGTTCACCAGCGGCGCCTTCAAGTCCTACTGCGGCAGCCTCGGCGCCCAAATCTGCTACGCCTCGGTGGCTCACCCACGCAGCAATGGACAGGCCGAGCGAGCCAATGCTGAGGTGCTCAAGGGCCTCAAGACGAGAAGCTTTAACCGCCTCAAGGCCAGCGGCAAGAACTGGATCGACGAGCTCCCCTCGGTGCTCTGGTCCATCCGCACCACGCCAACAAAGCCAACTGGCGAAACGCCATTCTCCCTCGTCTACGGCGCCGAAGCCGTCCTCCCCAGCGAGATCACCCACGGCTCTCCGCGAGTCTTGGCCTTCAAGGAGGCCGAGCTGGATGAGCTCCGCAACGACGACCTGCTGCTGCTTGAAGGGCTCCGCCGCAATGCGGCCCTGAGAGCGGCAAGGTACCAGCAAGATCTCCGCCGCTACCACAGCCGTCACATCCTGCCCGCGCACTCTCGAAGCAGGGGACCTTGTCCTGAGGAGAATCCTCTCCAGGGAAGGTCTCCACAAGCTCTCACCAATGTGGGAAGGGCCCTACAGAGTCGTGCACATCGCCAGGCCTGGCTCTGCGCGGCTCGAGACGGAGGACGGCGTCCCCATCGCCAACCCCTGGAACATCCAGCACCTGCGCAAGTTCTACCCCTGATCGTCCTCGACGAGCAACTTTTTGCAAGCAACTTTTTGCGCCAAGGGAGAATTCAGCACCAACATCCTCCACGAGGAAAAATTTCGGGCTCCCCTCTCTACTATACGTTGCCGCGGGCCGTTCGAGAAGACTCCCAAGCCACCAAGCCTCGGCAAGGTGACTTCTTCAAGCACCATGCCCTGGCGACGTGGACCCCCATGCCCAGACATGGCGGGACACAGGCTCTTCAAGCCACCCCCGCCTAGGGGCCCCCTGAGCTCTCTCTACATGCGTCTGCCACGGGCACGCCCCCTCGAGAGTCTCAGCCACAGCATGTGGACCCCATGCCCAGAGCATGGCGGATTTTTGTAATTCTGGCCACGCCAGTGTAATGAACCTCTGTTTCAGGTCAACTTGAACCTTTTGCGCTTCGCGCCTGCAGTTTGATTCTGCTTTGGTAAGCATTTATGATATTTGCATCTTGTCCTTGCTCGTATGATCCTTCATGTGCATCTCGCGAGCGGGGGCTAGCATGGTGCCTGTGCCTCGGGAGCATCCCAGCAGCACCTTAAACCCAAGGGATCCGAGCTCTGAACTCGCGGGTCAGCTCTCATGCATGTCAACTCCCAGGGAGCTCTGAACTCATGGGTCAGCTCCCGTGCACGTCAACTCACCAAGGATCACCAAAACCTTGGTGCCTGTTCTCCTCGCAAGACACACATGAAGGAACCTACGAGCGCGCATAAGTTACCTAGCTATGTACTGCTTGTGGGTGCACCTATCTGTCCAAACGCAGGGAAGCAGGTCCAAGCAAGCCTCAGGCAACCTCGAGAAGAAAATGCCTCGACAGGGAACTAAACACCCCCTACAAGGCCAAAACGCCTCTCCAGGGAACCAACACCCCCTCCAAGGCAGACAATGCCTCGCGAAGCTAAGTCCAAACACTTGGTCAATTTTTCCCTTCGCTGGTTTTTGTCCCTCGAACCTCTTTTCTCTCTCCTATGCCTCATGGGCTGCTTGCGCGTTAAAGGGGAACCCCAGGCATCGCGCCTCGCGGGATCTTACTTCTCGAGGCCTCACGCACCCCCCGGCCTTGTGGAGCCCTGACGCTCGCATACCGAAGCGGCGGTGGTGTAGCGCTAAGAGAGGGTCCTAAAACGTAGAGCAAAAAAGACATGAAAGGGAAGACAAAAGCCTCTCGAGGGGCACACGCCAAGCACATCTAATTAAAGCATCAATAAGTCTTTACAAAAGTTTATACAAGCAAAAGGCTAAGACACTTGGGCGCCCTGTGCACGTCCAGCTGCAGGAAGAAGCTCAGGCCTGTGTGCCCCCTGAGGTGCTCGCGCCGCCCGCGGGGCGCTCCTCTTCCTCTTCGGCGTCCTCCTCGCTGCCGCCATCGCCTTCGAAAATCACGGCCTGGTCGAACTTCTTGGCGTACGCCTCCGCAGCCTCCTGTATCGCTTTCGTGCGGAAGCTGGGGTCGCCGGGCCCTGTCACGGCCGCGAGGTCGATGGAGGCGTCGAGCCGCTTAAGGTTGCAGAAGATGTTGGCGGTGGCGACGACGAGGAGGTCGCGGCTCTCCCCCACGACGCGCGCGTCAAACTCCTTCGCGGTCTTTTCGATCCCCCCGAGGAACTGCTCGAAGAAGAGGTTGTACGCCGCTCCGTCATCGCCCCCTCTTGCGTCGAATGCAGGAAGTTCAATCCTGAAGTTGTCCGCGATGGCGCGCGCACGCTGCACCAGGCTTTCGAACATGAGCCGGCGCTGACGCGACATGGCCCGGCCGTGGCTCTCCTTGTCCCGCGCCTGCTCAACAAGGTTGGCGACCGGCCCCACCTGCTGTTGGAGCTCGAGCAGGTCCTCCTCCAGGGCCGTGGCCTTGGATTCGGCGCAGGCTTGGGCCTCCTGGGCGCTCTGGAGGAGAGGAGCCGTCTGCTGCACCTCCTTCTCGAGGACGTCGATGCGGTCCAGGAGCTCCTGGCGCTTGGTCACGAAGCGCTCCTCTTGCTTCGCGAGGTTGGCCCTGTATTCTGCGGAAAGTTCCTCCCGGGCGAGCTTAACCTTGGCGTCGGCATCGTCTTCCGCCTTCTTCTGCTTCTTGGCGAGGTCGGCGTTGGCTTTCTTCATGCGCTCCGAGTAGGTGGCCTCGCCCCGGGCCACCTTGTCCTCGCGGGCCTTGAGCTGCTCCTCACGGATGGCCTGGTCCTTCTCGAGCATTTGGACCTGCTCCTCGCGCCGCTGCAGCTCTCCTCCGCGCTGTGTCAGCTCCGCCTCGCGCACTGCCAGATGGCCCTCGCGAGCCTCCAGCAGCTCGCGCTGCTCCTTCAGGCTGGCCCGTGTGTCCTCGGACTCGGCAGCAAATTGCTGCCGTGCGGCCGCCAGCCCCTGGTGCACGGAGGCAGTCTCCGCCTCGAGTGCCTCCCGGTCGGCGTCCAGCTGGTCCATGACCTCCTGCGCCTCCCGCTTGACGCTGTCGCGGGTCTCCTTGGCGAAGCGGAGGGCCTCTTGGCGCTCTGCCTGAGCCGCCGCGTCCTGGCGGCGGCAGAACTCCACCCTCTCTTGGAGGAGGGACCAGGCCTCGCCCAGCCTCGCTCGCTCCGCCGCGATGGCGGCCTCCTCCCTGATGAGCTCGTCCCCCACCTCGCCAAGCGCTTGCAGGGCCCGGCTGACGACGACCCGGCGGCGAGCCGCCCGCGGCTCCCGCCGCACCAAGGCTCCCGCACCACTGCTGGGTGCGGAGGCCTCGATCCTTGTCGAGGCGCCCGAGGCCTCCTGCCTTGGGCTCACCGCCGCTTCTGGAGCGGCCAGGGGGCTTGTGGGGGCGCCTCCCCTGTCGCCCGCTTCAAGGGCTCTCTGGGGGCTGGGCGTTCTCTCGCCCCCAGTTCCGGCGCTTGTGGGCTCCGGAGGCCCCTCTGCCTCCTGCTCCCCAGGGGCGCCACCTGCCCCTTCTGTGGCGGCCGCGTCCGCCGCGGCCTCGGTCGCGTCGGCCCCTCTCGAGGGAGCCTCCTCCTCCTCCCCTGGAGGCTGCTCCAGGACGATCTCCTCGTCCATCCTCTCCTCCTCTGTCTCCTGCTGGACGGGAGGAGTGGCCGCCCTGGTTGGTGACGGCGGCGCCGCTCCTTCAACCTCCTCAACCACGCGGTGCGCCACCACGGGAAGAGTCACCACCCGAGACGACGATGGCGCCGTCTCTTCAGCCACCTCCTCTGTGCGCTGCTCCGCCACGGGAGGAGCTGTTGCCCGACCTGACGACGGCGCTGCCTCCTCCATCACCACCTCCGCGCGGCGCTCGCTCGCGGGAGGAACAGATGCTTGCCGCGGCTCGCCCGCCGCAGGCGTCTCCACAGAGGCGCTGGTGGTCTCTCCAACCTTGCGGAGCCGCCGCCTCTTTGGCGCCGCAGGTTCCCTGAAAGAAAGGCAAGTCTGAGGTCCTTCAAGGGGATCTCCGAGAAGTGAAGCAGCAAAGAAAAAGAAGAATCGAGACTTACTCGTCGGCCATCACCCACACCCTCTTCTTCACCCTGGGTGGCTGGGTGTTGCTTGCTCCGGCCTCCTCTGGAGGCACCCTTGCTTCCTCGCGAGAAGCGCTCCTCGCTGTCGCGGCGCTTCTGTCGTGGACAGCCTTGGAGCGGGGCTCGCTGCGCCCACCCCCGCCGCCGCTCGTCTCCTTCTCCTCCTCGACGCGCTTGGAGCGAGCGACGTAGAAGGCACCCTCCTCATCGCTGGAGGAGAGCACCTGGAGGTCCACGTCGGCGGGAATGCTCCTCGAGGAGCTGACGGAGCCTCTCGAGGGGTGGCGCCCCTCGCCACTTCGTCCTCGCCAACAGGGCTGGCGCCTGTCGACGCCTCGTCCCCGCCCGCAGAGCTGGCACCCCTCGAGGCCTCGCCCTCGGTGGGTGCGTCCTCGGCTCCCGAGTCCTCTCCAGCCTCTTCAGCCTCCTCCTGCTCCGGGGGCGCATCCATGTTCTCCGGTTCCGCCGCCAACGGGTTGGGGCGGGGCCCGCGGTGGCCCGCGGGTACTATTCCCCACTCGTCGAACACCGGCATGCCCCGGCGATGCTCCGAGATGCTCTCCTCGGCAAAGGCGATGAGCGGCCGTGCGTCGTCTTGGGCAGGCAGCGGGATTGTTGTCTTGGAGGCGAAGAGCACCCCCAGGACTTGGCTCAGCACCTCAGGCTGGAGGCTGTCTCGGCTCAGCCTCATCGCGTCCGTCTTGTCCTTGTAGCTCCACATCGGCTCAGAGTGCCATTGGAGGGGGGCAATCCGGCGCCTCAAGAAGTCTCTGGCCACCATCTGGCCGGTGACCCCTGCCTCGCGGATACGCTGGATGTATGTGTACACCGCGTCAAGGTTTCGGCCGGTGAACTCTGCACTCCCCCAGCGCGCCCACTTCGCCGGGGGCCCCTCAGGCACCTCCAGGAGGGGGTTCCTCATCTTAGTGTCGACGAAGAGCCACCGCTCGCGGAAGCCGTCCACCTTCTTCGTCACCATGGTGATGGCATTCTCACCGCGCCAAGCGATGGGGATGTAATTCTCACTTCTGGCGGCGGCGATGCGGAAGGAGACGCAGCCGAGGTGCTCGCCGGCGGCGCTGCTCCGGAGGGAGTAGAAGCTGCGGAAGAGCTCCACCGAAGGGCGAATGCCGACGTAGGCCTCGCAAAAGTAGGCGAAGATGGAAAGAATGAGAATGGAGTTGGGGTGAAGATGGAGCAAGTGGATCTGGTACGTCTCCAGAATCGCCAGAAGGAAATCGGAAAATGGCGGCACGAGGCCAGCATAGAGAGTGTGGAGGAAGATGGGGTAGAACTCGTCGGCGAGCCTGCTGCCGCTTGGCCTCATCTCGGTGGCCCCTTGCTCGTTGGAGCCCGCCGCCACCAGGTGACGCACCTTGGCTATCGCCGCCGCGGAGACGCGGGTCGGCGGCATCGCCGCCGTGAGGGCCGCACCGCGCAACGCCGCCGCCGACGCGCCGGCCGACGAGCCGGCCTGCACCGTGGCCTTGCCCTTCGCGTCGGTGCCCGCTCTCTTGGGTGCCATCGCTCGCCGGAGAGGAAGAAGACAACCGTGGAGAAGGAGCGCTCTAGGGAGAAGGAATCGTTTGGATGAAGTGGGCGGCGGAAGTAATGGGAGAAGTGACGGGCGCAGTCTGCGCGCCCAGACTTTATTGACCGGGCGCCTGGTCGTGGCGGGTCCCACCACGACGCCCGTTGAAGCCGAGGAGATCGTGGCCGCGGGCGCAACCGTCGCGCTCCACGTGTCGCGGCCCTGGCAGGCTCTGTTGGGCCCTCGACGCTTCGCCTCCGTCGGCAACTCCGGCGTGCCCATCGTGGGCCCGGGGGCTACTGTCGGCACAGTGGAAACCAGGGTACCACGGGCCGGCCCGCCAGGGCCCAAGGGACTCTTCAGCCTGATTTTCGCTAAGGACCAGGCTCTCAGCCTGTAGAGGCTCTCCAAGCCTGTCGAGTCTCGACAGGGGATCTCTCCACAAGAAAGCGCCTCAAGGCGCCACCAGGATTTCGGCTAAGGACTAAGCCGCGAAGCTTGCCGAGGCTTTTTCGCCTCGGGAGGCTTCCTTCCTCTTGAAGCCAGCTCTGCCTCCGCGGCAGAGCGCACATGGGCTCTGCGCTTCCCGCAGAGCCACTGGCGCGCCAAAGCGCGATGACGCCAGCGCCCCAGTTGCCGTTCTGATGAATAAAGGGGTCAACAAAGCAGCACCAAGCAAAGCGGACAACGAGACTTGCCACTTTGGTGATAAGGAGACCGCCTGCAGCTACGCTCCAACGGCGACGTCACCGCGGGACCCGTTCCACGCCAGCTGCGCCAGCCCACCGTCCTGGCTGGACGGTGCCTCTTTTCAGCTTTGGTGACGCTGCTCCCCTGCCGTGGACCGCGTCCATGGGCTCTACCTTTATGGTGGACTTCACCTTTATGGTGCACCGTGCCTCCTCCTTCGTCGGGATGTGGCAACCCTTCCCGCCCAAATGTTTGGGCGGAAGAGGACCAAGACGACTATAAAAGGAGGGAGGGCACTCCCGTGCCAAGGGTTTGATTCCTGGTTGGGCTTTAGACCTAAGTTCACCTCAGTTAGGGTTTGTAGCCATTGTAGCCACCTCGAGCTCCACAGGCTCTCCCTGTACTGAAAAACCTCTACAAGCAATACAGCCAAGCAGGACGTAGGGGCTTTACCTCCACAAGAGGGCCCTGAACCTGGGTAATACCGTGCGTCCCCTCTCTGCAGTGTTCCCCTCCGACGAGCCCGACGAGCACCGTCGCCGTGGAACGTTGGAGGTTGTTTGACTCCGTGTTCAGCCCCTTGCTCGATTCTTACCTCGTGAGATACGTCCGGTTCCTGGGCCTATTCTCCGACAGCTAGAAACAGTTTATGCTAGAGATGCTGACACTATTTGTTCCTGTTCTGTAGTTGCACTGTACCTATTTTGTTTATGTTCACATGTCCCATGGAGGTGAGCCGGGTTAATTAGTTGCTGACTATTTCAGTTTAAACAGGTACATTAGGTCTCTCAAATGGATCATTTTGTTAGCAAGGCTACAAGTCTTAAGAAAAATATCACAGTGGCACTATACAAAGGAGAAAAGTTAATCACAAACCTCTCTAAAAAAAGTAGTGTCTTTCTGCAAAATACACCAATACGTCTTGAAATCTGGTCTATTTTTTGTGTGGTCTCTTGCTCCATGCAATATCCAACCAGTGAGTAGCATTCCAACTATTTTTGTACATGCATTTGAAACTTCTACTACAAGTTGAAAGAACCAACTGTTCCCTCATGGCTTGATACTAGCTTATTGTATTACAAAGTATCAATAAAAGCATACTTTACATGATAGTCAGAGTTACATGAATAAAATGGATCAGGCACTAACTGTTTATATGCCAATTTAATGTTTGTTTAAAAAATCTACACGCACCTGCAACCCATTTGTTCTTGGCGTCAACATAGAAGGAGAATATTGTGTCGCAACAATTCTACGAGAAATTGCAAGAAATAGAGGATATACATTTTACGAGACAATTTTGAAGTATGTTCAAAGAGGCTCTTTCAAATGCAAGTATCATTTTATTTTTACAATTACAGGTACTCGACAAGGATAGAAGATTTGGAACGAAGGTGTTTTGAGAGTGCATGTAAATTTCTCTGATTTTATAAATGAATATCGTGCCTTGCACGTGCAAAGCAACTAGTAACTTTAATTATAATTTCTGCTTATAATAGTGTAAAACATAGTATCTCTAAGACCTAAAAAAAAAATAGCGTTCCATGTTCTGTCACAAAACGTTTCGCTCATCATTCATCACACTCCATCTTTTCGTTCATCCAATCTTTCCTCTTCCTAGGGAAAAAGGCCACTTAAAATAAAGGGGTATATTGCTCTAGCCCTCTCATTTCTGATATTTAACAATCCCAATGTGGTGATTTTTACCCCTAATATTATAATAAAATCCCAAGTATTGCAATAATATTTCCTGTCAACATAAAAAATACAATTGCAAAGTCGTCCTAACATTTTGGGAAAAAAACAATGCTACAAAAGATGTGGTTAACCAACATTTTATGTACAACAAAAACTCACCAAAAATTACAAAAAAAAAAACACATAAACAATTACAACAAAACTCATGTGTTTTCTGCAATAAAAAGTGATTAAGCAACAAATATTTTACGACAAATTCATTTGCACCAAAAATTACAATCGTATACAAGAAAAATCCATGTGTTTGCAGCATTTTGAAAAAGATGTAAACATCATTCAAAGAATCTGAGAAAAACACAAAAAACTTGTAGAACGCCATAAACCATGCAACATTTGGCATGCGATTTCGTAACAAAAATCATACGAGTTAGTTACAATTTAGAAACAAGTGCGCAAAAATGAAAAATCGGGGAGGGGGGCACAAACTTATAACAAACGGCTAGAAAAACTATGCAACAACTTGCGTCTGTTTTCATAACAAATATTGGCTGAACTGTTGGGGCCCGTATGCGCGCGGTCGGCCAGAAGGCACGTGCCGGGCTGTTGGGCTACCTCGTACGGAAGATGGACCAAGGAATGTGGGCGAACGGTGCGCGAGCTTGGACGGGACGACCTACTGTAGCTCCATGCCGCGCGCGCGATTTGTACCTTGGTTGCGCTTAAGAAATTCTTTCATGGACTCGGCCCATATACTGCGTGCGTTAATTCTTTTCTGTATGACATATACTGGACTCTACGTTTCGCAAAGAAAAGGCCAACAGGCCCACGCGCAATCACTTGATAGTTCTAGCTCGCCCTAGATATGCCCGTCTACCGCTGTGTTTCATCGTAACCTGGCTGCAGACATGGCCTGCACCGCGCCGGTCCTCCAAGATCCTCGCGTCCCGTTCGCCGTGTGCCGCCCGGCCGCGGTGAACCTCCCACCGACCGGCGAGCCGCATAAATCAGGCGGCATCTTCCTCCGGCTCCACACAAATAAGTGATTTCGTCCAAAACTGCCGCTTAATGAAAGACATTTCGGTCTCTCACACGAAACTGTAAGTATTCATTGTTGTCCCTAATGCCAATCGCAAGAGTGAGAGAGCGGGAGAGGAGAGCACCGGGAGAGAGGAAAAGGGGAGGTGTGTGGAATGAATCTGTTTGTCTCAATTTTCTTTTCTTTATTCCTCCCTTTAAATAGCCGGCAGGGGCAAACCGCTTACAAGAGTCAACTATCCCGTCACATTCGACTTGACGTGGCGGGTCCTATACTATGTTATGCCATACCGCGACTGTTGACGATATCATGACACGAGTTCACTGTAGATGACATCACAGACTCGTCTACACTATAGGTGACGTCTAGCACGTCCTATCTACCTACTCTGTACCATCTGTACAGTGCACTTGGCGGATCCGAAGACAACTCGAGTCCCGATTATTACTACTGTCGAGTCAGAACAGTCTCTGACTCGACGACTCGACCCGGGACACTCCCCGAGTCGGCACACTTGCCCGGGTCCCTCGGACCCGACAAACCGTCGACTCCTCCGAGTCTTCCCAGAACACAAGCCTATTCCAACAATCACTTCCTAGGCTTGAGTTCTAGCGACACCTCCACCATGCTGATCCTTGAGCACAGCTCCGCCAGGCAGACTCGTCCAAGTGGCTTGGTCAGCATGTCCGTGAGTTGATGTTCGGTGGGTACGAACTCCAACTCGATCTTCTTCACCTCCACGCAGTCTCGAATGAAGTGGTAATTCAGCTCGATGTGTTTTGAGCGCTCATGGAAGACGGGATTCTTGGCGAACGCGGTTGCCGACTTGTTGTCGACCTTAAGCACCACCTGCCCAGCTTCGCCGCTACTGAACTCGGCCAGCAGCCGAGAGAGCCAAATCCCCTGGCAAGCAGCCGTGGCAGTAGCCACGTACTCGCAGCTCGAGAGAGCCACGACCGACTGCTTCTGGGACTGCCAGGTCACTGGGCTGCTCCCCAGAAAGAACAATGTGCCAGACGTACTCTTGCGCGAGTCGACGTCCCCACCCAAGTCGTTGTCGCTGTAGCCGACGAGGCGTGGTGCACCTGCACCTCTGCCATACCTACATCTGAGTCGAGGAGACCCGACGATGTAGCGTAGGATGTGCTTCACGGCCGCCAGATGCTCTTGAGTTGGCGCCACCATGAAGCGAGACACGAACCCGACTGCGAAGGTCAGATCCGGTCGAGTGTGCACCAAGTACCAGAGGCTCCCGACGATGCTCCGGTACTCGGTCGCATCCGTCGGTGGAGCCGTGCTGTTCTTGGACAGCTTGAAGCGCGGATCCATGGGCACCTGGCAGGGGTTGGACCCGGCCATCCCTGCCTTCTCCAGCAGCTTCTGGGCATAGGACGCCTGCGAGATGTTGATCCCACTTGGCCCTTGTCGGACCTCAATGCCGAGTTAGTAGCTTAGCAGCCCGAGGTCGGACATCTGGAACAGGCTCTGCATCTCCAGCTTGAACTTGTCGATGTCACTGGTGTCGGCGTAGTGGAAACCAGGGTACCACGAGCCGGCCTGCCAGGGCCCACGACACTCTTCAGAAGATCTCACCAAGGTCCAGGCTCTCCAAGCCTGGAGAGGCTCTCCAAGCCATGTTGGAGTCTGCCCCAGATTCTGCTAAGGACCTGGCCCTTCAAGCTCTCCAAGCCTGAAGAAGCTCTCCAAGCCTGGCGAGGCTCTCCAAGCCTGGCGAGGCTCTCCAAGCCTGGCGAGGCCCTTCAAGCCTGGCGAGGCTCTCCAAGCCTGGTGAGGCTCTTCAAGCCTGGCGAGGTTACTTCCTCATGAAGCCAGCTCTGCCTCCGCGGCAGAGCGCACATGGGCTCTGCACACTCCGCAGAGTCACGGGCGCGCCAGCGCGTGGTGACGCCAGTGTCACAGTTGCCATTCCCATGTATAAAGCAGTCAACCAGACTGCACCAAGCAAAGGAGCTCCAAGACTTGCCACTTTGGTGATAAAGAGACCGTCTGCAGCTACGCTCCAAGGACGACGTCACCGTGGGTCACCTCCCACCTCGGCAAGCGCCAGCCCACTGTCCAGCTGGTCGGGGCCCCTTTTCAGCTTTGGTGACGCCGTTCCCCTGCCGTGGACCGCGTCCACGAGCTTTACCTTTATGGTGGACTTCACCTTTACGGTGCACCGCGCCCCCTCCTTCGTCGCCATGTGGTAGCCCTTCCCGCCCAAATGTTTGGGCGGAAGAGGTCCAAGACGCCTATAAAAGGAGGAGGAGCACGCCCAAGCAAGGGGTTCGATTCCTGGTTCGACTCTTCACTAGGTTCGATCTTCGGTTGGTGCAGCTCTAGCAAACCCTAACCCTAGATCTAAAGACTAGCAAGTAGCCATTGTTAGCCACCTCGAGCTCGACAAGCTCTCCTTGTACTGTGAAACTCTCCAAGCAGTGCAATACACCATAGCAGGACGTAGGGGTTTTACCTCCACAAGAGGGCCCTGAACCTGGGTAATACCTTGTGTCAATCTCTGCAGTGTCGTCCGCAGCGAGCCTGATGAGCACCGTCGCCGGAGCACGTTGCGGATTGTTTGACTCCGTGTTCAGCCCCTTACACGATACCTTGGAGACACCCCTAGTTCCTGGGGACAATCTCCGACATTTGGCGCGCCAGGTAGGGGGCTGAGGCGCGTCTTCATTCTCGACACAGCCATGGCCGGTTCTCGTGCCGAACGTCTTGCTCGCCGGACGGCTAGCGCCGCCACCGCTCCCGCAGGCCGCCCGCGCGGCCGCCCGCGTGGGGGCTCTGCTCCGGAGCGCCGTGTCGACCCCGAGCCCCGTGTCGAGCACCCGGAGGACGACGACATCGACCACGCTGAGGACGACCTCGGCAAAGAGGAGGCCTCCTCCCTGCACCCGTCACGGGACGGTGCTGCCTCCTCGCTGGGCCGCCCTGCGCCCAGCCCAGCAACTGCGCTTCTCATGGCGCAGGAGCTGCTGCGGTACCGTCCCACGCCGGAGGCTCAAGAAGCCTGGCTCCATCGCCTCTCCGAGCTCGTCGGTGCCGCTGGCGTCGCCGCTCGCGCCGCCGCTCCTGCACCGTCCCACTCCCTGGTTCTCTCAGGGCGTGTGGGAGACGTAGCGCACGGCGCTCCTCCCGCACCTCCTCTTCATCCCGCGCCTGCTCCAGCTCCACCGCAACCAGCTCCAACGGCGGCTCCTCCTCGCGACAACCGTGCTGCTTCGCACGCCTCATCGCCGCATGACTGCCAAATCGTGCAGCCTCTGGGGGGCTTGCGTCACCCCTCGCCGAGGCCCCGGCCTTCTCGTCAAGGCTCGGGGGCTCGCGCCACGGTAAAAACGTCCAGGCTCCGGCCTTCTCCCGAGGCGCCGGCCTTCATGAGGCTGATCCCCTCGCGAGGCCCCCGGTCCTCGCCGGAGACACCCCGTGCAGCCACGGTAAAAACGTCCAGGCTCCGGCCTTTCTCCCGAGGCGCCGGCCTTCACGAGGTTGATCCCCTCGCGAGGCCCCGGTCCTCGCTGGAGCCACCCCGTGCAGCCACGGTAAAAACGTCCAGGCTCCGGCCTTCTCCCGAGGCGCCGGCCTTCACGAGGCTGATCCCCTCGCGAGGCCCCCGGTCCTCGCCGGAGACACCCCGTGCAGCCACGGTAAAAACGTCCAGGCTCCGGCCTTTCTCCCGAGGCGCCGGCCTTCACGAGGTTGATCCCCTCGCGAGGCCCCGGTCCTCGCTGGAGCCACCCCGTGCAGCCACGGTAAAAACGTCAAGGCTTCCTCTCCGTGATAGCCACCCCGTGCAGCCACGGTAAAAACGTCAAGGCTTCCTCTCCGTGATAGCCACCCCGTGCAGCCACGGTAAAAACGTCAAGGCTTCCTCTCCGTGATAGCCACCCCGTGCAGCCACGGTAAAAACGTCAAGGCTTCCTCTCCGTGATAGCCACCCCGTGCAACCACGGTAAAAACGTCAAGGCTTCCTCTCCGTGATAGCCACCCCGTGCAACCACGGTAAAAACGTCAAGGCTTCCTCTCCGTGATAGCCACCCCGTGCAGCCACGGTAAAAACGTCAAGGCTTCCTCTCCGTGACAGCCACCCCGTGCAGCCACGGTAAAAACATCGTGGCCAAGGTCACATCCTCCACGAGGAAAAAGTTTGGGCTCCCCTCTCTACTATACGTTGCCTGGGGCCGTTCGAGAAGACTCCCAAGCCACCACGCCTCGGCAAGGTGACTTCTTCAAGCACCATGCCTTGGCGAGGTGGATCCCCATGCCGGACATGGTGGACCGCAGGCTCAATGAAAGCCACCCCCGCATAGGGGCCCCCTCTCTGAGCTCTCTTTACATGCGTCGCCTCGGGCCGCGAGAGTCTCAGCCACTGAATGTGGAACCCCATGCCTGACATGGCGGATTTTGCACTACTGGCCACGCCAGTGTAATGAACAACTACTTCGGGTCATACTGAACTTTTGCGCATCGCGCCAGCATATTTTGCGGCTTCGGTAAGCTGTTATGATATTGCTGTTTATTCTCGCTCGTACGATCCCTCCTGTGTATCTCACGAGCGGGGGCTAGCATGGTTCCACGCCACGGGAGCATCCCGGCAGCGCCTCAAACCCAAGGGATCCGAGCTCTGAACTTGCGGGTCAGCTCTCATGCATGTCAACTCCTAAGGAGCTCTGAACTCATGGACCAGCTCCCGTGCACGTCAACTCACCAAGGACCTTGGTGCCTGTTCCCCTCGCAAGACACACATGAAGGAACCTACGAGCACGCTTAAGTTATCTAGCTATGTATTGCTTGTGGGTATGCCTATCTGTCCAAATGCAGGAAAGCAGGTTCAAAAACAAGCCTCAGGCACCCTCTCCAAGGCAAAAAACGCCTCTCCAGGGAACCAACACCCTCTCCAAGGCAAAAACGCCTCATCAGGGAACCAACACCCTCTTCAAGCAAAAACGGCTTGCGAAGCTAAGTCCAAACACTTGGTTAAATTTCCTTTCGCTGGTTTTCGTCCCTCGAGCCTCTTTTTCTCTCTCCTATGCCTCATGGGCTGCTTGCGCGTTAAAGGGGAACCCCAGGCATCGCGCCTCGGGGATCTTACTTCTTGAGGCCTCACACACACCCCGGCCTTGTGGAGCCCTGACTCTCACATACCGAAGCGGCGGTGGTGTAGCGCTAAGAGAGGGTCCTAAAACGTAGAGCGAAAAAGACATGAAAGGGGAGATAAAAAGCCTCCCGAGGGGCATTCGCTGGTTTTCGTCCCTCGAGCCTCTTTTTCTCTCTTACGCCTCATGGGCTGCTTGCGCGTCAAAGGGGAGCCCCGAGCATCGCGTCTCGGGAGCCCTTACCTCTCGAAGCCTCACGCACCCCCCGGCCTTGTGGAGCCCTGACTCTCACATACCGAAGCGGCGGTGGTGTAGCGCTAAGAGAAGGGTCCTACGACGTAGAGCGGAAAAGACATGAGACAGGAAATAAAAAGTCTCCCGAGGGGCACATGCAAGTGCTTTCAAGTCCTTACAACAAGGCATTACAAGCAAAACTAAGTTAATTTGTGCCTCATGCACACCTAGCTACAGGAAGGCTCAAGCGGCAGCTTCTTCGTCCTCCAAGGTCCCCGCACCGTCGCGGGGCGCAGAAGCCTGGATGCTTGTCGAGGCACCTTGGGCGGCCTCAGGCTCGTCGGCCCCTCCTGCTGAGGCCGCTCCCGCCGCGGCCTCGGGCTCGTCATCCCCTCCTGCCGCGGCCGCTCTCGCCGCGGCCTCGGCAGGCCTCTCCGGCGTCTTCACGGCCTCGGTCGCCGCCTCTTCAACCTCCCTCTCCTCGCGGTGTTCATCCGCAGGAGGAGGGGTAGCTGTGCACCATGGCCCGTCAGCCGTGGGCGGCACAAGTGCCACAACGGCGCCAGGGTGCTCCCCAAGCTTGTGGAGCCTTCGTCTCTACATCGACCAACCTCGTCAACAAGTACCGGCGCAGCCGTCGCGCCTCGCGTGTCTCGGGCCAGACAGGCTGTTTTTGGGCCCGCGACGCTTCGCCTACGCCCAGTGGACTCCAGCGTGCCCATCGCGGGCCCGGGGGCTACTGTCGGCGTAGTGGAAACCAGGGTAACACGAGCCGGCCTGCCAGGGCCCACGACACTCTTCAGAAGATCTCACCAAGGTCCAGGCTCTCCAAGCCTGGAGAGGCTCTCCAAGCCATGTTGGAGTCTGCCCCAGATTCTGCTAAGGACCTGGCCCTTCAAGCTCTCCAAGCCTGAAGAAGCTCTCCAAGCCTGGCGAGGCCCTCCAAGCCTGGCGAGGCTCTCCAAGCCTGGCGAGGCCCTTCAAGCCTGGCGAGGCTCTCCAAGCCTGGTGAGGCTCTTCAAGCCTGGCGAGGTTCCTTCCTCACGAAGCCAGCTCTGCCTCCGCGGCAGAGCGCACATGGGCTCTGCACACTCCGCAGAGTCACGGGCGCGCCAGCGCGTGGTGACGCCAGCGTCACAGTTGCCATTCCCATGTATAAAGCAGTCAACCAGACTGCACCAAGCAAAGGAGCTCCAAGACTTGCCACTTTGGTGATAAAGAGACCGTCTGCAGCTACGCTCCAAGGACGACGTCACCGTGGGTCACCTCCCACCTCGGCAAGCGCCAGCCCACCGTCCAGCTGGTCGGTGCCCCTTTTCAGCTTTGGTGACGCCGTCCCCCTGCCGTGGACCGCGTCCACGAGCTTTACCTTTATGGTGGACTTCACCTTTACGGTGCACCGCGCCCCCTCCTTCTTCGCCATGTGGTAGCCCTTCCCGCCCAAATGTTTGGGCGGAAGAGGTCCAAGACGCCTATAAAAGGAGGAGGAGCACGCCAAGCAAGGGGTTCGATTCCTGGTTCGACTCTTCACTAGGTTCGATCTTCGGTTGGTGCGGCTCTAGCAAACCCTAACCCTAGATCTAAAGACTAGCAAGTAGCCATTGTTAGCCACCCAGAGCTCGACAAGCTCTCCTTGTACTGTGAAACTCTCCAAGCAGTGCAATACACCATAGCAGGACGTAGGGGTTTTACCTCCACAAGAGGGCCCTGAACCTGGGTAATACCTTGTGTCAATCTCTGCAGTGTCGTCCGCAGCGAGCCTGACGAGCACCGTCGCCGGAGCACGTTGCGGATTGTTTGACTCCGTGTTCAGCCCCTTACACGATACCTTGGAGACACCCCTAGTTCCTGGGGACAATCTCCGACAACTAGAGTCAGAGACCGTGATCACCAAGTCGTCGACGTAGACTCCAACGAGGAGTCAAGTCGGCATCGCGCCCCGCACGTATATGCCATGCTCCGACTAACACCTGGTGAAGTCGAGCTTGACGAGGCATGCATCGAGCTTGGTGTTCCATGTCCTTGACGCCTGCTTGAGGCCGTAGAGCGCCTTGTCGAGTCGGAGCACGAGATGCTCCTTCCCCTTTGCAGCGAAGCCGACTTCCTGCTGCACGTACACCTCTTCCTCCAACTCGCCGTTGAGGAAGGCTGACTTGACGTCCATGTGATGAACATCCCAACCCAAGTCTGCGGCCACCACCAGCAGGAGTCGAATTGACTCGAGTCGGGCCACGGGAGCGAAGACCTCGTCGTAGTCGACCCCGTGCCTCTACACATAGCCCTTCGCCACCAGGCGAGCTTTGTGCTTAAGGACCTCGCCATGTGCGTCCTTCTTCACCTTGTAGACCCACTTCAGGCCGATCGCGCGGTGACCTGGTGGTAAGGTGGTGAGCCACCAAGTCGAGTTGGACTCGATGGCCTCGAGCTCCTGCTGCATCGCACGCCTCCAGTTGGCGTCCGACTTGGCCTAATCGAACGAGCCAGGCTCTTCGGAGGCGAGGAAGTGGAGCTCCTCATCCGGCTCCTGAGCCGGACCTGCGTCGAGCACGTTCTGCAGAGTGCGGAACCGGTGCTCGAGCTCGTTGACGTCTTCTGCATCAAGCATACTTGCATACCTTGATGGTGGCGTGACGAACTCGACACCAGTGATAGCCGGAGTCGAAGAATCGGCTGTCGGGTACCCCGGTGTTGTTGGAGAACCGGCTGGGGGCGACTCACTCCCGGCTCCTGGAGTCGGGGAAGTCGGACCTGGAGAAGGCGGCGAGTCGGGTCCAGGACCCGCACTCCCGTCCCCTAGAGTCGGCTGCGGGTCGAACACCATGTGCTCGACCATGAAGGAGTCGGCTCCAAACGTATTCACCGAAGAGTCCGGCGAACTCCAGTCCCAACGCGAGTTCTCTTCGAACACCACGTCGCGGGTGATGGCGACTCGGCCTGTAGCCGGGTCGTAGTCCTGATGACCCTTCGTGTCGGGTTCATACCCCACGAAGAACATCGGCTTGCTGCGATCGTTGAGCTTCTTCAGCCCGGGTCGCGTCTCTCTGACATGCGCCATGCACCCGAACGTGCGCACGTCGTGCACATCCGGCTTGCGGCCATGCCAGGTCTCGAACGACGCCATGCCGTCCACGCTCTTGGTCGGCGACCTGTTCAAGATGAACACGGCCGTCGACGCCGCCTCACCCCAAAACTCGCCGGGGACTCTCTTGGCCTTCAGCAGACTGTGGGCCATGCCCACAATCGTCTGGTTGCGTCGCTCCACGACGTCGTTCTACTGCGGGGAGTAAGGAGCCGTCAGGTGACGCTCCACTCCGAGCTCCGCGCAGTATGCCATGAAGGAGCTGGAGGTGAACTCGCCTCCGCGATCCTTCCTCAGCGCGCGTAGCTTGCAGCGGGACTCCGACTCGGCTCCCGCCTGGAGTCGGATGATGGCGGTTGCGGCCTCGTCCTTCGTCGCAAGAAGGGAGAGCCACATGTACCGCGTCAGGTCGTCGACTAGCAAAAGGAAGTACCTCTTGCCGCTTGGAGTCACCGGGGTGATCGGCCCGTAGAAGTCACCATGGACCAGCTCAAGTCGCTCCTTCGCCCGGAACTTCGTCTGCTTGGCGAAGTAGGCTCGCCGCTGCTTCCAAAGGGAGGCCACGCACCATGCCGCATTTCGCGAGTCGGCGCAGGCTATCGAAGTTGAGGTGCCCGAACCTCGCATGCCAAGTCCAGGTCGAGTCGGCACCTGCGTTCATTGCCAAGCACACCGGCTGGGCGACTCGCGCTGTCAGCTTGTACATCCGGTTCAGCTCCCGCCTGACCTTCACCAGGAGCTGTCGCTCCCTATCACGCACTCGGAGGAGCCCGTCCTCGATCAGCACCTGGCAGCCATTCTCGTCGAACTGGCCCAGGCTGATGATCTACATGTTCAACCGGGGTATTTAGTACAACCCGGTGACGGCCCGGTGCTCGCCTGACTTGCAGACGAACAGCACAGTCCCTTGCCCGCAGATGTCGACTCGCGAGCCGTCGCCAAACTTGACGGTTCCGATGATGCTGGTGTTGAGTTCCGCGAACACGGCGCGGTCACCAGTCATGTGATTGGTGGCGCCCGAGTCGAGGTACCAGACGCCCTCCTTGGCGTCCCCTCCTTGCGCCAGGTTGACCTGCGCCTTCTCCTCCAGCAGGAAGAGGGTTGACTCCTTGCGAGTCGACAGGGCCGACTCCTCCTGAGTCGCCTTCTTCGGCTCCTCCTGAGACGGCATGTCCCACTCCGCGACCCAATGGATCCACGAGTGCTCCTTCAGAGGAGTCGACACTCCCTCCGACTCCGCCACCGGTCGAGACGAGGGTGCCGCCTCCGATGCGCTCGACTCCACCTGAGTAGACGCTGGGAGTTGCGGGGCAGACGCCACGGTGCACGCCTGCATCATGAGCAGTGCGTCGTTGTTGTCGCCTCCGCCGTGCACGAGGTGGGCCTCGCTCTCCTCGCGCTTCTTCTTGCTGCAGTCTCGCGCCCAGTGGCCGACGACTCCGCAGTACCGACATGAGTCCTTCGTGTCGCGGTTCCCGTTGCCTCTCGCACCCGGGTTGCCCTTGCCGCGCCCGCGCAGCTTGCCGCCGCCGCGTCCGGCTTGGCTGGACGATGAGCCTCCATCTCGCAGCTTTATCCGCGCAAACCACTCCTCTTCAGAGAGAAGTAGCTTGCCGGCTTGCTTGACCACCGGATCCTCCAGCTCGTAGCGCTCCTCAGCCTCCTTGAGCCGGCCGATGAACTCTTCGATCGAGAGCGTGTCGAGGTCGAGCAGGGTCTCGATGGAGCATGCCATCTACGAACGACCTCCGGCTCACCGACGGTGACTCCGAGTACGCCGAGCTGTGACACGAGGGACGACATGCATATGCCGAAGTCATCGATGTCCTCGCCGTCCGCAAACTTGATGCACCGGAGCTGCTTCTTCAGCGTTGTTGTCTTCGCGTCACGCACCCGGGTGACCCCGAGTCGCATCGTCTTCACGGTGTCCCAAGCTTCCTTCGCCGTCTTCTTGGCGGCGAGGGTGGTGATCATCTCCGGCGGGACGGAGCATAGCAGATACTCCATCGCTGCGCGGTCCGTCTCGCGCTCCGGTGTCCCGTCACTGACGGCGACCCAGACTTGGCGCGCTTCCAACATGATCTGCGTAAGGAGGGCCCAGTCCGCGTAGTTCTACCGCGTGAGCATCGGCCATGAACCACCAGAATCACGGATAACTCGCTGGAGTACCACCGAGCTTCCGCCAGCCTTCTACTCCTCCTCCGTGAGCTTGCCCGCCCCGGGGATGAGCGCACCCGTCTCTGGTGCCATCTCTGGCGAGCTCTCAAACTCACAAGGCTCTGATACCAATTGTTATCCCTAATGCGAATCGCAAGAGTGAGAGAGAGCGGGATAGGAGAGCACCGGGAGAGAGGAGAAGGGGAGGTGTGTGGAATGAATCTGTTTGCCTCAATTTTCTCTTCTCTATTCCTCCCTTTAAATAGCCGGCCGGGGCAAGCCGCTTACAAGAGTCAACTATCCCGTCACATCCGACTTGACGTGGCGGGTCCTATACTACGTCATGCCATACCGCCACTGTTGACGACGTCATGACACGAGTTCACTGTGGTTGACGCCACAGACTCGTCTACACTGTAGGTGACGTCTAGCACGTCCTATCTACCTGTACCATCTGTACAGTGGACCTGGCGGACCCGAAGACAACTCGAGTCCCGGTTACTACTACTGTCGAGTCAGAACAGGCTCCGACTCGACGACTCGACCCGGGACACTCACCGAGTCGGCACACTTGCCCGGGTCCGTCGGACCCGACAAACCATCGACTCCTCCGAGTCTTCCCGAAACACAAGCCTATTCCAACATTCATATCATGATCCTTTGTGTAGCACCCTTTAGTCCATGCATGTTCAAGATGAGATTATCCGACTACCAAGATAGGTACGTCAAATATACTGAACTATATATGCCAAGTACCGAAGCAGGTATAGCACCCAGATTATGTTGTAGCAGGGCATAGATATTTGCGCTGTAAATCTGTAATGGTCCGTATGTGAAATATACTGAAGCTGTCAGAAGTACCCAAAAAAAGATACAACACCCATATTATACCGTAGCAGTGTAAGAATAGATGCGCCGTAATGAATCTCTGAAATATACTGAAGCTATGGCGAGTACAAAGGTAGGTATTGCACCATGCACCCATAAGGCCTCGTTTGGTATGAGAGTAATTGGGGGTCAGGGTGCAAGTGGACACGGGTCGACCGTGGCGCAGCAATTCCTACCCCGCAAATCTCCGTACGCGGATGCCCGCGACAAACTAAGAAAATTTTGCGGGATTAAGTGAGCAACAGCTCGGTCCGCTTCTTAACCCTCAAATAGATGCAAGAATCATGCAAGGGATAGAGAGAAGGCAATCTTCAAGAGGTCAACAATGGAGAGGAAAAGCTTCCTCGAGAGTTGGGGACTATTGGGGAAGAAGTATCGGACCGTTATGTGCAGCTTTCGTGCACGGTGGTACAACCGCTTGCCGTAGGTCCGGCGGTACCAGACTGCACCGCACACCGTGGTCTAGCAGTACTACCATAGCGGTACCTCAAAATCCCAGGTGCGGTACTACCGGAAACCCTCACCTGTACTGTCGCTGAACATTAATCCAAACTAATTTGGAGGCTCGCGTTGTAGTACTATAGAGGTACCGGTTTGGTAGGGTAGGGGTATGCAGTAGCATTTTTCTGTCCGGTGGTACCTGAGTGGTACTTCCAGCGGTAGTACCGCTGGCTGATGGCTGTGGTACCGCTGCGGTATCGCCGCGGTACTACCGCCACTCAGGGACCACCAGGCGTGTTGGAGTCGTACTACGGCTACACGGCCCGGTACCACCGCTGGTCGGAGAAAACTGATGAACCCTGAAACTTCTTAACTTTTGCAAATGAACTCCGAATGGAACGAATCCAATTTTGTTGGAAAGAAAATGATAAGAGCTAACCTATAAAATATCACACATGCAAAGGTGTGATATCTTTCTCAAGGAAGAACCAGTAAACCTTCCAAAATCAAAAACACAATAGAGGAAGAATGCAAAACTCGTTTTCGGAGGACTTGAGCTTGTCATGAATACCATGACAAGCACCGAGACCTCACCATGGACATACCCAGTGCATAGAGCCTCCCACACAAGGTGGGGTCTGGGGAGGGATTATAGGAACCTAGTCTTACCCCTGCAAAGTGCAGTGCAGGGAGGCTGGTTCGAACCTAGGACCTCTTGGCACAAGTGGGGACGTCCTCACCACTGCACCAAGGCCTGCCCTCACCGAGCCCTCACCATGATAAGAGAAAAATAAGAACCAATAAATACGATGCAAAGTTTTCAGCTCTCAACGAACGATATAATCAAGATACTCGCTCGAGAGCCCTCTTGATACTACGGTTATTTATCGTATAACCCGGTCTCTCAACTAACATCATGAGACAGGTAAAACAGAAAACTTATTAAGATCATACCTTTGTCTTGCGCATAATCCACATGAGCTAGATGATGAAGATCTTGACCTTCTCAAGTTGGACCACCTTTCTTGATTGTGCGCTCCGCTCGGTGAAGAATCACATGTTGCTCCCCCATACACCAATATGGGAGAGACACTCTTCGGCATATCTTCACTAGGTCATTATCTTGAGATGGGTGGCAAGCTTAGACCATGTGACATCTTCGTGATGATCATCTTGAACTTGCATTTGACAACCTTGATGACGATCACCACTTGACGTCATCCTGCATGAGCAACATAGGATCTTCCTTTTTATGCATGCCCATGGAGAGATACCTTGCATGAGATTATTTGTTCCCTTGTGCTACATCACTAGCCTTGTGTGTTGATCAATTTGCACTTAGCCTAGATCAGCAAATAATTTTCTTCTTTAGCCCTTGAATCCAACATATGGTATTCGAGCATGCCTATGTATCAAACCTACAAGTATAGCTCAATGCAAACGTTACTTCGTAGAGATTGTCATTAATTACGAAAGGCAACCATACTCTTTCAGTTAGCAAATAGCATTGCCTAGCATATGTATTGGCCACTTTTTTAACGCAATAACCCACCGCTCGATTAAGGTGTTGCATCCATGGGTTAGGATTTTCGATCGGTACATCACCAACCAAACTTATTTTTGTCGCGGCTAGGCTTAATGATTGTTCTGTTTAGCTGTTGGTCCAGTCTATTTTTCATAAAGGATAATATACTAATATCAAAACGACATCAAAATACATCCGGCCTCTGCAACAACTCAATACAGGAACAAATCGAGACATCGAGATTGCACACAGCCAAAAAGGAAAAAAGAAAGAAAAACAAAAGTTGATGCAGCAACAATAACAACAACCACTACACTAGACAACACATGACTGCGAGAAAGGTTATCCAAAAGCAACGCCTTCAGGAAGGAGTCGTCATCAGATCCAGACAAAGAGACCGGATCCTAGGTTTTCACCCTGGAGACTCTTCCAAACTCCATGCAATACCTTCAACAAGGAAACGATGACTAAGCAACGCTATTGCCATGTAATCATACCAAAGATTTTCACCCCGGAGCCCAAAACCCCGTACTCAAAGAGCACCAGCATGCCTCAGCATCCCTGTGATGTCACCTCCACTTACCAAGCTATCATCATCCTTCATATCCTTAACATTCTCAACTTAAACTAAATGCCCCTCCTTTAGCACGGAACATCATGGTCTGAAAAATCGACTATCCAACTAGTTCTTCGTATACACAGAAACACCATCGGTCCATTAGACCTATCAATGGCATGCATGCAGCAGAGAGACTGATATGCACATCACAATCACGGTCCTGATGTGACCTTGCCACACAACTGATAACCATGTCTGCGTGAATGTGTTGGCGAGTGCTGACAACTGCCAGTAACGGATCAGAAGGAACGTACCTTCTGATATCCTCTGACGTCTGTCGTCCAGCTGCTGGTCCCTCCCTTGACAACCGGGGAAATGTCATCAACATTCTTAGCTGCTCCCGATGACCATATCCGCACATCGAGAGGTGAATTACCTCGTAGACTGTTGTACCAGCAGATCAGACCTACAAACAACCAGATGCAACGGACGGAGCTATGGCCACCCGCTCGAATCGTCGTTGTCGCCATGGCTGATGATATCACCGCTTTTGCCACTCACCACCATTGCCGTGTGTCGCGCCGCACCAACCACCGCGAGATCTAAACTCCCACGTTAACAGATCAGGGAAAACTCATGATCCAGCACACGAAAGCTTCACACCTCCGACGCCAATCCCCGAGAGAGGAGACGCCACACCCCACGACAAGAGGACGCCGCACCCGGCGAACAGGCCACCACCGCAAACATACCACCAGGCCACCATTTAGTGGCTGGGCCCGCCTCTTCCGCGGCAAAGGCTGGTGGCAGCGGCAGCGAGGAGGCTGGCTATTAGGGAGCTTTGGCGGTGCTAGGTTTTGACCCCAGTGCCGCCCTGGGGAGCGACACGGGAGGCTATACGAAGTACACATATGGTATACACCAAAGCCGCACCACGAACCGTTTTGACCCAAGGGCGCGCACTAGAGTAGGCATGCCAAAATGAAGGTTATCTACTAACTATATTAAAGACAAACGAAATGCCGGCCTCTCAGCGATCGGCGACTGTAGCTAGCTACAGTAGTTACTGTGTAGATGCTACATTGGCTACAGTAGCGGTGATCCCGGCCGTCGAACAGCGATCCGACGGCCCGGGGATGCGTTCGTGATGGTTTTGCAAAAAAGCCCCTCCCAAACCCGTGAATAGAACCCGCCGTCCACGGAAACGCGAGACGAGGGACCGAAATGCGAATTACGGAAAATACGCGGACCTTTCTGTAAAACGTCCAAAGAGCCCCCTCCCTTCCTCTCTCTCTCCCCGTGCGGCGGCGATGCCGCCGACGCGCTGCGCGTCCTCCACGCTCCTCCCCGCACGCATCCGACCAAGCGGGAAGCTCCGCCGTCGCTCCCTCCACCTCCTCGCCATAGATCGGCTGCCGAAACGCTGCGCCACCGCCGGAATCGCCGCCGCCATTCGTGCTGCTCTCCGCCGCGTCCGCGCGTCGCCGGCGCCGCTCCGACGACACAAAAGAGGCGGCGCCGCTACCTGCGGGCGCCCCGCGTCCCATGCCCGCACGCGCGCGTCCCAGCCCACTCTGCTGCAGCTCCGGCGAGGTCGACGCCGCCGCGCCAACGGCCGGCCGATGATGACGGCACCATGGCGTCCCAGCGGGCCTGGGCTGGGCAGCTGGGCTGCTTGCTGGGCTTTCTCGGCCCTTTTTTCTCTGTTTTTTCCCTATTTTCCTTTTTCTGTTCTATTATTTGTCTTCCAAATTTTTTTTATAACTTTCCAAATACAGCTTCAACAATTTCTGAACCTACACAATTTTAAACTACAGACATTTCCGAATTTGGACTTTAGCACAAACACGCGTCATGCAAATTTGAATGTTTAAAAAAATAGATACCTTTCAAATTTAACTATTTTACGAACTTTTAGAAATCGGACAACTCACTCTACAAAAAAAATACATGCAACACATTTGGAAATTCTAATTTGCTAAAACATAAAGATACTCCACAATTCAAATAAATATTTATGGCAATCCACTACTCTAATTTGGTGAAAATTAGTTCAAATTTAACTATTTTACGAACTTTTAGAAATCGGACAACTCACTACAAAAAAAATACATGTAACACATTTGGAAATTCTAATTTGCTAAAACATAAGATACTCCACAATTGAAATAAATATTTATGGCAATCCACTACTCTAATTTGGTGAAAATTAGTACAACATCCAAATGAATTCCCTTTAAAAAAGCTAATACATTTCAAATAAATGTTCAAAAAAAAATGCAACACACCTGAACATTTTCGAATTGTTAGAAAATTAGAGACATTCTAAAATATATTTCACATATTACATTCTCCCCGATTATGAAGTTAACAAATACTCACAATACATATTCCCTCCAATTATGGACTCTAATTGAACATCTCAATTAAGCAAAATATAGCCAAAAAAATAACTTTCTTTACATACGAAATGCATATGCAATTCCTCAAATTATATCTAAAAAACACATCCTTGCGTGAGGACCGGCCGTTCCCAGAGTTTAGACATTCTGGGCCGTCCTATAGGATTGCCAATCGATCCTGGCCGTCCAATCCTGTTGTTTTTTTTTTTTTTACTGTCGCTGGTCCCGCCTGTCATCGACTGCGTGGCTCGACAATCCGGTGCATCTGCGGGCGCGGTGGCATTTCCCGTTATTCCGACGGAGCCACTCGGGTCACAATCGTCATTTCACGTGTAATCCACCCCCACGGTCCGGCGGCCGTACGCGCGTGGCGGCCAGGGAGGCGACGCCGGGGCGTTCGTACGCGCGTGGCGGCCAGGAGGCGACGCCGGGGCGGTCATACGCGCGTGCCCATGCCCTGCTCCGCCCCAACCCTAGGCTGCCTTTGCCCAATCCCCGCTGCCGCCGCGTCGCTCCTGCATTCGTCCTCCTCGTCCTCATCTCTCCCCAGTCACGTACGTCTCCCCCCAATCCCCTCCAGCTCCAATCCCCTTCTCCTCCGCTACCCCATCTCTTGGTCTCCATGGCTCGAGCAGGGGGCACGCTCGACGACGCGCGCTCGACGACGCGCCGCAGCGGCAGCCGGATCTGGCGTGAGGGTTGTTTGGATCGAAGAAGGAGGCGGTAGGAAGAGGGCACAGTCTCTCTCTCTCACCCGTTTCACCTCTTCTCGCGCCCTCTCTCTCTCAGCCGCCGGCGTCAAGGCCACGGAGGCGGAGCACGCGAGGAGCTCGACCTCCGTCGGCGCGTCCCTGCCTCCATGTCGACCGGTAGTGGCGGATTCTGGTCGCTGGTGCGTCCCTGGCTGCATGTTGAGGCGGCACATGAGGACCCTGAGCTCCAGGAGACCAGTAATAACTCGACCGCGGGATGATTCAGGTTAGTATGTGCACATCCCCTACTTCTATTGCTTGCTTGATCTATGGCTCAGATCTGAGACTTTCATGCCCTTCCCCTTTCTACAGCACGGTTTGGCTGATCTATGCTCGGAAGAGAAGCTGGGGACACTGGTTCACATACGGGGATGCTAACCTCCAACCAGTTTATGCATATCAAGCAAGGTGATGTCCCTGCTCTCTCCTAGCTCTCTGCTGTTATGTGTGTGGATCTGAAAATAGCATCCTATTTGCTATAATTTGGTGTGCTATGAATGATGAATGGGGGTCAAATTACCACCGTTAATACCCAATCTGTATGAAATGTGGTCTGTACTCATTCCTATTGAACTATAGGGGTGTAGGACTGTCATTTATCTGTATTTGTTTTGGTTCTGACGTGTTATGGAAGAAGAAGTTCTAGAGAAGATTGGGCCCTAATCTTAATGCTCTACATGTAATGGTTAAAACCTTTTCAGATCTAAACAATATTGCAAGATATGGATCTTTCTCTTTGTTCAGAGAAATATTTTCTTTGCACGTGTTTATTGCTTGATGAATTTGTCCGGTGGGTTGACTAATTTGTGTGGTTTTTTGTTTTGTAGTTATGGAGTGGTATGGTGAATAATTACCCTGATTGGTCAGTATTTTGATTTGTTAGCTTACATTGATGTACTTGGAGGGGAGTTGGTTTCGAGGTAAATTATGTTTAGTTAGAGAATATTGTCAAATTATATGTATTTTCATAGTTAGAATTTACAGGTTAGCTTTTCTTCTTCCATAATTCAGGTTTGAGCCAATGGACTTGGTTATATGTTTTTTTCAGCCATACTAAAGGAACAAAGTATGTCTGTTTTGTTTGATTTTATGGAAATCTTATAAGAAGAATTATGACAGGCTTTGTCTCCTTTAGACCTCTTCATTTGTTCTGTTTATTACAATCCTCTCTTCCCTAGGTTCGTCCCCAACGACAAAGTCGAGAGCCTCACTCACGGTTTAGGGAGGTTGAGGCACCGGCAATGCTCTCACTGGAACTTCTCAATTGGGCCTGAACCCAAGGATGCCATACGGGTAAAGTACCAAACTCTCTTTAAAGTTTTATTACCACCTTCTGCTTACTTCATGCACTCAGATCTATATATTATATTATTCATTCAATGTCCTTGATGTTACTACTATAGTATCTAATGATGCATTAGGCAAAAATATTATCAAGGAGCTGCAGAAAGATGGGGTTCACACCTCCTGTATCAATGTTAGAAATGGAATAGCTTGGTATGTTGTTTGTATGCCTTCCAATACCACTGATGCAGTCATGTAGTAGAATTAAATAAATTTGGTTTTCAAAGTAGAGTTCCATGTAAACATAGAGAATGGACAATGGAAGACTTTGTTTGCAATCTGATAAGTAACATGCTTTGTGTTTTAAATTGGTACGTGTTCCCATTTGTTAAAGTGGTTAGCTTTGTTTTTTTAGTTATATGCCATTTCTTATTCCTGGATCATTAGGTTGCTTATTATCACAGGAATCATGCTCTCTCGTGAAGAGCATTTTGCTACTGGATCCTTAGGGGGAAACGTATTGCCGTCAAGTTCTTCTTTGATGCCACAGGAAAGCAGCAACCAATTCCTCACTAAATTCTCTCCAGCCTGCACCGTCATGGATCTGAACAAGGCACAACCAGTTAACTAAGCGTCAAAGCAAGAGATATGGCGGTCCATAAATCTCGACTCTAGGCTTAGGTGAGCACTATATTGTTCTTCCTACATAGGTGCAATCGAATCTGAAGTTACATATATTATGATTCTTTTCTCTTGGTATTATACAACTGATAACATGAGAACTCGACATGTGTTTTTGTTGTCGTATTGAAAGACAGAGACGAGTTTAAATCTTTTTGTGCTTAACGATCCGTGCAAAAAATATTGCCCATGCTTTGTTTGTGTTACCGTTATTTTCATTCGCCGTTCTAATGAGTCTCCCTATCTCTTCTAATGATATTGGGATTGAAAAAAAATGGCCAATAAAATCTTTTATGAATTTAATACCTCAAAAAGATGGTCACCGTGTTGTTTCATATACTGTTTTATATATGCATAATGTTTTATGTCTGCATTTCTTTATTACATGTTCGTAAAGTTTGCCAATATTAATGCGCAAAAACAACTTACTACAGAACCTGCTTTGGCACCTGATTTGTACACCAGAGAAATACATTTGCAAACCTTACTTATTTAATGGTCCGTTATTTGTTATTTTATTATTGATATGGTGGCTATTTTCTTTCCCAAAAATTTAACCTATGGTTGCATTACACTGTTCAGAATGCCTCCTATTTATTGGGAATTCGTTATAGTTGTTGATATTACTTTTTTTAAATAAAATTCCCACTTAATTATGTTTCCTTCTTTATCCGTTGAATATATGTACTCCAAATATTTAATCCTGGATTATTTCAGGATAACTTTATGCATACAGTGGTGGTGCCTTCTGATTGAGTATTTAAATTTGCTCTCTGACGTTCGCTGTTCCATAAGGAAAGAAATTTCAGATGATGGGCCCTTCAAAAAATCTATGGTTACCTCTATGATACAACATTTTCTCCTTTTCTGGTTTGCATTTTCTATCGTTACTTTGCTTGCTGAATCATATGTTGTATTAGATCATATAGTTATGTTAGATCACAGATACATCGTACCATTACTTGCGTTTATCTAGCTGGTACTGCCTTTTCTTTTGAAGAGTCATCTACTGCCTATATGTCTGGTAGCTGTGTTCATCTTTTCTCAATAATCTTACTGCCTTTGCTTCATGTGCTGGCATATGTAGTTTAGCATTTATTTTCTTGCTTTAAATTGATACACATAGATACCAATTTAAGTTGTCTCTCTTTTATACACTCCTTTGCTGCTGCTTTGTTCTTTGTTCTTTATACACTCTTTTGCTTATACTTTCAGTAGTCTTTCTTTTATTTTTCATCAGCTGAACCTACTTTTATATTCTAATTATATAGAGGTCTAGCCGGTGGGGCTGCCTGTTCATGGTACATTAATGAAGATATTGGAGAAAACTAGCCTACGAGACATGTTGCTCAGCTGAATACGTTCAAACTTTTAATCCTGTTGTTTTCATTCATAGGAAGCAATGTTTTTTATGCACCAGCGGAATATCAAGAATTTCCTTGAGACAACAGCGGTGATATCTGGTTGCCGAAGTTGTCGAATGGCTAAACTAGCTAATTATGCATATGCAGATCCACACACATATACTGTAGTGGTTCAAAATCTATACTGTTGCAGACGTTGTGCAAGTGATTTCATTTCGTAGCCTGATCTCTGCAGACATTGTATACCAGATTGGTGCTTTGGTTTCTAGACTTGGGTTACAGAATTGGTACAAAGAATGAGTTGTTTTTTGTCTAGACCAACAATGGGGATTATTGGAGAGATGCTAGCGTTATGGCCTCCTAGATACTTTAAAAACCATGATAGACCTGAAGTTAGCTATGATTTGTGCAATCGTGATTGAAAGCCTATTATGATAGCTGTTGTGTTTTAAATTAATTAATTGCATGCTTTATAACGATCAGTACTCTTTGTTACAGATTATTTCTTCCTACCTCTTTTGAGATTATTACCATGTTTCCATTCTCCATTTTTTATTTGCTTCTTTGCATATTTCAACTATATCATTCCAGTCTTATATGCTATTTACATGTTTAGTATTGTTTGGTGCAGTTGTGTATAGTGTCGAGTTTCAGAAGTGAGCTCTGCAGTATGCTCATATCCTTATTTGGCAGGACGTAGACAAGGATCGTCAGGTTAGTGCATCATTGATCGGTTATTTTGTTTCTGCTAAAATTTCAGACCCTATAGAAGATACTTTAGGCTATGCTTTAGTTTCTGAATTTGTGATGCATGGACCCCGTGGTGAACTAAATCACAAGTGTGTTTTCATGAAAGATGGCGAATGTTCAAAATATTATACAAAATTGTTCCAACCTGAAAAAGTAATTAATGAGATTGGATTCACCCTCTATAAACGTCGTGATAATGGTCGCTTTATTTATAAAAAGTAGATTTTTTTATAATAGATGGGTTGTTCCATATTACATGAGTCAGCTCGAGAAATATCAGGCAGATATATGGCTGGCTTAAGATTCAGGTATTTGAAAATGCGGACCTGATTTTTTCTGTTCTTATTAAAATACGTTTAGCTTCTATGTTTCTGAGTAAATTATGGGGGTACTTATCTACTTATACTAGAACTAGAACTAATAAATTTAGTAGAGGGGAGTAGTTACTCTATATATCCTTGCACTTGCTTTTTCATCTTATGCCTTACATTGTGGTCTCGATTTCATGGTGCCCAGTTCAGCACTGTTACTAGCCACGTTTATTTCATGTCTTGCATGTTTCATTTATCCTTGATGTCAGTATCTATACGCTTTATGTGAATAGCATCTTCTTGCATCATAGTTCCTCATTATATGTGATTTGCAGGATAAAAATGGTTCTGCTGTAAGAAGAAAAGCGATTTCTGATTATAAACTCAAAGGAGATGGTCTTAGTCATCACCCAGATGAAAATGCTTTTTCTGGTCTTTCGGATGATACAGTTAAAGGATCGAGAAATCAAACAAGACATATTTTTGAAGGTAGAAGTGACGAAATTCCTCTCTTGACTACAGAGGTGACATATCCCTTTTCCTCTTCGACTTCTAAAGAAACTTATGCCTTCACCATTGAGATGCCTCGTGCATGTTTTAAAGCACGCAATTGAGTACTTTCTTTCTGAACTGTATCAGGTTGAATCTATTCTCAAAGACTTATGGGAAAAGGAAGCCAGGTTCTGTATGTTACTATGCGACTTTCAGCAGAATTTAAGTTTATCGGAAAAGAGGAGGGGCTATGAGATATTTTTTTTGAAGAGTCTGCTTGTGCCACCAAACAGATTCCGTCCCTCAACTGTTTCTAGCCTTGGAGTAAGTAGAGGATGCCGAGAGCTGCCGCCGATGGTGGCACGTACGGGGAAGCAGCACGCCACCGCTGCATGGGCGACTGAGATCAAGTCGTGCTCAACAGGAGGAGCACTTGGTGCACCTCGCCGAGAAAACGGCGTCGCCAACCACTCGCTGCGGCCTTCCCGACGTATTTGCCCGCATAGGAAGGAGGCTTGGCTGTGGGAGCGCTTCCGAGCAACAGTGGTGAGCCGACGCCCTGCTTCGTTTTCCCCTCTAGCTGTGCCGTGGCCAAACTCAAGATTTCCGTCCTTCATAGGTACATCTTCTTTTCTTTCTCCCAGATCATTTTCTTCGTACCTAAATATCCACACCGAATTCCTAACACCATTCCAGTTTTTGTTCGTGTAGATCCGGTGATTTATGGTGGGAGCGAATGAATGTGTTACCGCTGCACAGGTTCGTCGAATGGACTTCGGAGCTTTGACTGTCCGGTTCTTCAATTAATCAGACTTTCAGGTTAGAACACTGGATCGAGTGAAACCTATTCTTTAAGAGACAGGAGTAAAGATGCAGGCATGTCTAGCTGCTTCTCCGGGTTCTTATGATTGCAGTCAGTTCGAGGGTAGTATTAGCTTATGAAAATTTTACTCTGCCATGAACGGTATTTATATATAAGGATTTGTGGGGAAATTTGGTACTTGAGTTATTTGTTCTAGAAACTGGTATATGTTGAAGGTATCTCATGCTTGAATTTGGGCTTCTTTGATATAGAAGCCAACCAAGTTTTAGCACTGAATTTGGTTCAGGCTTGTGCATTTCTTATGAACCCGTATGCATTTTCTTAAACTAAAGAAAGATGGATTTGATCTGTAATTTGTGTGGTAGCTTATGTTAAATTGATATAGAAGCCAACCAAGTTTTAGCACTGGATTTGGTTCAGGCTTGTGCATTTCTTATGAACCCATATGCATTTTCTTAAACTAAAGAAAGATGTATTTGATCTGTAATTTGTGTGGTAGCTTATGTTAAATACTTGGTCTGATATCCCCTCTCTCTCAATCATTTATTTTCCTCTTGATATATTCTTCCTGACTTTAGCATCGCAGTCATTTGATATTTGAATTGTGACTCTACATTAATCTTCTATTGACAGGTTGGAGCTGGGACGGCGGTCAGCCATGTCGACGTTATACATGTCACTGTCATTAGTACTGATGCCCAGCTGCCCTGAGTTATATGCAGGTATTCAACAAACCAAATCCATGATCCGTCATCCTCACCCCACCCCTCAGCTGTATAATCTGGTACATTATTGTTCAACTGTATCTACCCTCATAATTCTCTCTATTTTAGCACAGGGCTATAGGGTGATGTGTCCAGTGGGAGGTGGCACGTCTTGCTGCGTCTTGATCAACAAACTCCAGCCGTCTGACCTCATTCTCGCTCTTATTTGTCATCTGCTTCCTGTAACTTCCCTTTCCTGTTTTGATTATGTACAAATATAATATGTATGTGCTAGCTTATACATGTTTATCAAAGTTGTTATATACATCAGCTGTCAATAATTAAGTAGAAAGCTTTGGTACGTGAAAGACTCTGGATATGGAATCTCTAAGCTTTTTTTTGTTGTTGGTAAACTGTAGATTTGTGTGTGTTTTGTTCTTGACGAGGATTTCATTTAGCAAATGATATTTCTATGCAGTCAATATTGTCTGCTCTAACAATGTGTCTTAAATTTACATTTAAATTTTTGATTCCACAATATGTCCTTATGTGCCCTGTGCTCACGAGATTTTTTTAAATACGAACTGTTTCCATGATATCAGCCATTTCCGTGTCATTCAATAACTTCTAGCTGAGGCCTTGAATCACTTTCCGTTTTACCTTCAATCATCTTATAGTTATGACCTTTTCTCTGTTTTCTCCTTGAATTTTTTCTTGCTATACCATACTCTTCTAATTATAAAAGGTGCATCCTTTCAATGTTCTTATGTGCCTTGTGCTCACAACAATTTGCTGCATCTTCTTTTTAATAGGATGTGTCTATCATGTCAATTTAAGCATGTGCTTATCATTTCATTTAGTCAATTGATTACCATTGATAATTTATGAACATGTTTGTTCCCTGTTGTCAGGCTGATACTGAGCTAATCGAGGAACTCTTGCAAGTTTATGGCAACATCTACAGAATGTCCAGGTCCATGACTGCCTAAAAAAACTATGCTCGGTGATATTTTGGTTCTACCATCCAAGTCTCCGTCGCCGAATGTCTATATTACTTCCCAAGTGTTTCCATATTAATTCCCAAGTATATTACTTCCCAAGTGTTTTATTGTAGGATGTTATGATTACTAATTTCATATGATATGGAAAATATGCTTTAAAATTTATGTACTTGTGATCAAATTCATATAGACATAAATATTTTTTAAGTGATCTGTATAAATGGTGAAAATCACGGGCAAAAAAATCAAAGAAGCAACAAGCGCCGCGCGGCGAGCCGCGCCGTTCGAATCTAGTATGAAACATATTCCCTCCAATTATGGACTCTAATTGAAAATCTCAATTAAGCAAAATATTACCAAAAAATAAAAATAACTTTCTTTACATACGAAATGCATATGCAATTCCTCAAATTATATATGAAAAAAAATCAGATGCAATTCCACAAATTACATATGCACTTCACTAATTGCGCATATAATGCACATCTTATGATTACGAAGCTTAATCACTTATTTGTGCCAACATACAACCATAATCAAACAATCAAATTTACCCACTATTCAAAATTGCCGTAGCATTTCTCAGAGTTTCAAATTGTTCAACATTTGGATATATCTCAAATACAGTTTCTCTAAATACAGTTACTTCAAATTGCTAAATATTTGGATATTCTCTAACCTATATAAAAAAGGTCCACAGAAATTCAACGCTAACTACATGTACCAAAACACAAAATTTGGATGCAACATAAACGAACTTTCCCTATTTGTTAGCATGAATCCAAAAAAAAATATGCAATACTGCTAACTACATTCTTAACTCAAATATTATTTGGGGAAAAAATAATGTTTCAACATCTTAAATTGCCAAAATATTTGAGGTATCCCAAAATATATCAACATGCTCAAAAAAAAGGAAAAAAAATATTCTCTATTCTTTTTTTATATTTTTCTTTTTCTGTTCTTTTTTTTCCCTGCTTTTCAATTTTCTTTACAACTTTCCAAATACAGCTTCAACAATTTCTGAACCTACACAATTTTAAAATGCAGACATTTCCGAATTTGGACTTTAGCACAAACACGCGTCATGCAAATTTGAATGTTTAAAAAAATTAGATGCCTTTCAAATTTAACTATTTTACAAACTTTTGGACGAAAATTCCAGCCAATCTGAAAAAAAAAACAAATTTCAAGCAACAAAATTAGCTAGACTTTTTTCTATATTCAGTTAATTGTATTGAACCTCGAACATATCAATATGTATCAAACATTCGTGTATATTTCA
Organism: Puccinellia tenuiflora; assembly: GCA_012064385.1. NCBI lineage: Eukaryota > Viridiplantae > Streptophyta > Magnoliopsida > Poales > Poaceae > Puccinellia > Puccinellia tenuiflora. Next base: position 505,857 of record QRDG01001035.1, read on the forward strand.
CCGCTACTGTAGTTGAATTTGACACCAGAATTTAATTATTTACACCACACAAAAAAAAACAGCATGCCTACAAGAATAAAAAAAACTACTTATGGCATATGATCTCCATTCAAATTTCAATATTTCAAGAAAAAAGAAATGCCTCCCACGTATTAGCATGAAGGGCTAGATAATTTCCAGAAAAATAAAAAAATCATTCAAAAATCAAAAACACTGAGTATATCCACCGACAAAAATATGTGTAATACAACAAAATAATCAGAAATTTACGTGCTAATTACTTATGCCATAGAACAAAAAAATTGAAAATTCAAAACTTTTGAATATTTAAAGATATTTAAAATACATATTCCTTGATTACAAATTAAAAATTCATGCCGACATACGAACATATTTAAATACTTTAATTAGATAAATATTTGGACATTCAAGAAAAAATCAACGCTAACTACATATAGCCAAACACAAAAATATAGTTGCACAATTCAAAATGGTCAAAAATTTAATGCAACATAAACAGACTTTTCCCATTTGTTAGCACAAATCCAGAAAATATGCAGTATCGTTAACTACATAGATAACTTAAATGTTATTTGGGAAAAAGAAGCACATTTCAACAATTCAAATTGCTTAAATATTTGAGTTATCAACATGCTCAGGGATAAAAAAACAAAAAAAATGGTACTTACTAATGCTAACATATAAACAAACTTAAACAATTCAAACTGCGTAATATCTATATACATTGTAGGTGCACTTCATCTAATTATGTATTAAAAAATAATAAATGCTCACAAAATACATTTCCTCTGATTATACTACGTACTTGGGGAAAAAACATTATTTGCACTACTTATGGCATAATGAAAACATATTTCAAGATTTCAGTTCGCGAAGTTGTTTAATATTCAGAGATAATTTAGCTGAAAACTCTCTAATTATGGACATAAAATTTAAAACTGCTGCATTCACTAAATGTTTGCAAAAATAAAAATCCACTTCCTCTAATTATGGATTTAATTTAACAAAATCCCTTACAATGCACTTCCTCAACAAAAAAAAACGAAATGGTAAAAAAAACAACAAAAAAAAGATACTCCATAATATGTCAATCTGCTCAGAAAAATGAATGCCAACTAGTTATGGGAAAATACAAACATGATTTATGTCTAAAAAACAAACATGTATGAATATTTAGAATTGGTCAACATTTGGAAACAGACCAAATGCACTTCCTCTAAATATGTGGAGTTGAAATTAGTAAATGCTTAGACAATACATTTCCTGAAATTTTAGACTAAAATTAAACATTTCATCGTTTCCTGAAATTTTAGACTCAAATATAAACAATCGCAACTCAAATTTCAAAAATTTAAATTTTCAAATGCCGATCCAAATTCCCTAAACAATATCCAGAAAAAATAATAAATGTCCTAATATCAACACCTTCAAATCTACAAATCGAAAAAATATAAATGAAAATTGCATCAGAATTCTTATGAACAAAAAATTTATCCATTGATGGCCAACAAACAAATGTGGGCCCCACCTAATTTATCCAAATTGCAACCCACCTAATTTATCCAAATTGCAAAAAAAGGAGAAATGTTACAAATTCGAAAGAACCAAATTTCTCCACCGGACCAATATGAGCAACATCTCAAAAAATAATCACACAAAAAATGCTAATTCCTTATGAAAAATCACAAACATACGTAAACATTTTATTTCACCAAATAAATTGAAGAAAAAAGAATGCACTCACTCCAACTATGTGGACAATTGTGTAGACTTCAATTAAAAAAACTGTAAAATTCAGTTGACTACATGTAGGATTTTCCACTCATCATATACTTACTTTAAAAATAATAATAAAACAAATATTTTAGTCTCAAATTAAACATTTCATCACATATCATCGCAACTATTTATGGCATATCATCGCAACTCAAATTTGAAAATTTTAAAATTTCCAACTGCAGATCCAATTTCCCTAAACAATATGCAGAAAAAAATGTCTTAATATCAACACCTTCAAATCTATAAATCAAAAAATATAAATGAAAATTGCATCAGAATTCTTATAAACAAAAAATGCAACCCATTGATGGCCAACAAACAAAAGTTGGCCCCACCTAATTTATCCAAATTGCAACCCACCTAAATTATCCGAATTGCAAAACAAAAGGAGAAATGTTACAAATTCAAAAAAACCAAAATTTCCCATCGGAACAATATGAGCAACAACTCAAAAAAAATAATCACACAAAAAAATGCTAATTCATTATGACAAATCACAAACATATGTAAACATTTTATTTTACCAAATAAATTTAAAAAAAGGAATGCACTCACTCAAACTATGTGGACAATTTTGTGGACTTGAATAAAAAAAAAGAAATTCTAAATTATTAGAAATTTGGATAAAATCGACACCAATTTCCAACAAAATTCAAGATTTCCAAAGTCCATAAAATATGCAACCTACTTATGGCAAAAAACTAAAAAAAATGAACACTTCCAAATTAGTGAAAAAATTAGAGAGAAAAAACGACAAATTCCAACGTATTTTGACATTTCCCAATTAATCAAAATTTAAAAAAGCAATTTAGTGAAATTTCCAATAAAATAAATGACAAATCTCGACAAATTGGGACATTATAAAATATAGCGGGTGCGGCGTATGCTAAAGAATTTTTTTTTTGGAATAATCAAATGTTGTCACTATTTGCAATTAATTTAAATGCACCTTCCCTAATTTGAATTCAACTGTTATCACTATTTGAAGTAATACTACTACATCTTCCCTAAATTAAATTAAATACTCCAGCCGAAATACAAACATGATCTACAAGTTCACCCTACTAAATATTTGAACATTACAGAAAATTTATCAAAAATGCTCACAAAAAATGCTACCTATTCATTAAAAAAATATTTGAACATTACAATTTAGCAAACATTTTGTTGAACAAAAAAAATATTCTACAAAAAAATCACCAAAGGCGTGGCGTGACGCCACGCCACGCCAAATTCAACTAGTAACTATATTAAAGACGAAACCTTTCTTGCGCTGAGAGCGCTCGCGAACTGTAGCTGTGAACAGTAGTTACTGTAGCATGCTACAGTACTACAGTAACGCGATCCGGACCGTCGGCCGGCGATTGGACGACCCGCAAGACACGTTCGTCACGCTTTTGCAGAAACGCCCCTAAAAAATCCAGACTCTCCTCCGCGATCCACGACTTCACGAAGCAATGGACCTATTCGCAAAATGTGGAAACATCGGGGTTCTTTGAGAAAAAATGCCCGCAGATCGCCCCCCTCCCTCTCTCTTCCTCACACGCGACGCGGAGGTCGCCCGCCGCCGACGCGCCGGCACGCCGCTCCGGCCCTCCCCGTCAGATCGACGGCCACGATCTGCTCCGCCGTCGCGCCCTCTCTCTCCTCGCTAACTCTCGCGTCATGGGACGGCCGCGTCATGCCGCAATCATCGCCGCCGTGCCCGCAGCCCTCCGTCGCGTTCGCACGCTGCTGACGCGTGACCCCGCCGCTCCGCCCCTCCCCGCTCAGATCGACGGACGCGGAGAGCTCCGCCGCCGCGCCCTCCTCAACCCCGCCGGCAAACGCGTGCCGGGACGCCCGAGGGACGCCGAAATCAGCCTCGCCGTGCTCCGCGTGCACCGCCACCGATTCGGTCACCGCCGGCGACGCTACGGCGATGCAAATGGAGCGGCGCCGCCGCTGCCCTGCACTCTGCGTCCACGTGCGTCTCGCACGCCCACGCGCGGCTCCCACCTTCCGCGGATGCGCCGCCGGCGTGATCGCCACCGTGGGCGGAGCTCGGCCATTGCTGGCGTCGTCATGACGCCAGCGTGGGCCCCAGATGTTAGCGCGTTTTCTTTTCCCCTAAAAAAGAAACAAAAGCTATTAAAATCCATTTAAGCAATTCCCAGAAAAATAAAAAACGTCCAAAATACAAAAAAACTTTGAATCCATCTATCCAAAAAATATGCATAATATATCAAAATGGTCAACAAAAATAAATTCTAATTATTTGTGAAACAAAATAAATGTTAAAATTCAGTGATGTTCCAAGAAAAATCCAAATTCATTTGCTCAAATTATTAAATTTTGACCACATCAAAAAACACAGTGGTGGATTATTATGTTTGCAGACATGTCCAACTTACGTATCTAAAAAAATGTTAATTTCTGTGACCTTCATAATTACTGAACCGCCACTGCTCCAAAACAATATTTGATTTTTAGTTTGAATTGTACTAATCTAAAAAAAATATGAATCCAATTGTTTTGGAAAACCCATAGCAGTAGCTTTCAGTACAAATTTACCTCATGTGCTTCTGATGCTTACACTTATAATGACATATGTTCGTAGTTTAGGGCAGTGGAAACTTTCAGCATTCATCTAAACTTCTGTGTATAATATTTCATACTAAATTCAATTACAGAAGAACTTTCTCTAATTATGCATTTCAATTTCCAAAACGCACGATTTACTAAATATTTGAAGGAAATACAAATTTATTTCCTCCAATTTTAGATTCAATTTAACAAATTCTCTTACAATGCATTTGCTCAAACTATGGAGTTAAGATAAATATTTGTGATAAATTACAAACCATATTTCACCACTCCAATTTATGGAACTAAATTAAATATTTATTCCAAAACACAAGCATATTTGAACATTCCAAACCACTAAGTACTTAGAAATGCCCTAAACGACATTCCGACTAATTTCGATATTTCGCAGTACCATTTAACCTTAACGTATACATAATTTCCCTCTGATTTGTCCTACTTAAATTTTGAACAAAAAGGTTTTGCTGAGGCGCTCAGTTTAGTTACGCTTCACTTATTATAAGAAATTATTTTTTTATCAGGAAGAAGTACATTTTTTACATTACAAAGAAAAGAGCTATATTCGAGATCTCATCGTACCGTAAGGCCACTTCTTTTCACAACAGTCGTCATTCCTGTCTAACTAAAAGAACTACAATATCAAATATAAATTTGTAAGAAACGATATCTCCATTTAACCCCATCTTTGTATTTTTTTTTTGCTTTTCTATTGCTTCGCAATAAAACAACATTGTAATAATAATCACCATCAAGAGAAATAATTGCATGACATTTTAACTTACAAAATAACTACAGTTCCCCTTTTTAAATTTCAGTTTGTTCTAATAGAGTTGTAAAAATAACATTGAAATTAAATCTTCGTATTTGTTTTCTTTTGTTTATTAGTTTTCTTTTGCTTCATAGTAAAACAACATTCGGGTAACGATCAAAAAGAAGAAACATAAATGCACGACATTTTAGTTCACAAAACAATTATAATAACTTTAACGTATACATAATTTCCCTCTGATTTGTCCTACTTAAATTTTGAACAAAAAGGTTTTGCTGAGGCGCTCAGTTTAGTTACGCTTCACTTATTATAAGAAATTATTATTTTTTATCAGGAAGCAGTACATTTTTTACATTACAAAGAAAAGAGCTATATTCGAGATATCATCGTACCGTAAGGCCACTTCTTTTCACAACAGTCGTCATTCCCGTCTAACTAAAAGAACTACAATATCAAATATAAATTTGTAAGAAATGATATCTCCATTTAACGCAATCTTTGTATTTGTTTGTTTTTGTTTTTTTGCTTTTCTATTGCTTCGCAATAAAACAACATTGTAATAATAATCACCATCAAGAGAAATAATTGCAGGACATTTTAACTTACAAAACAACTACAGTTCCCCTTTTTAAATTTCAGTTTGTTCTAATAGAGTTGTAAAAAATAACATTGAAATTAAATCTTCGTATTTGCTTTCTTTTGTTTATTAGTTTTCTTTTGCTTCACAGTAAAACAACATTCGGATAATGATCAAAAAGAAGAAACATAAATGCACGACATTTTAGTTCACAAAACAATTATAAATTCCCTTTTTAAATTTCACTTCACTGTGCTACATTTGTAAAAAAAAAATATATTGGAATTTGGGTATCAACCAGCAAAATGATTGGTTTGTCTTCACAATAACTTAACAAGATGTAATATTTATTCTACAGCTTGAATTATTCTAAAATGTAATAAACCGTCTAGATAACTGCTATTCTTACTACTTTAATGTTTTTATTGCGTTTTATCACTCATACTATGATCACACATAAAGAGCCTTTAGGTTAATAGACTACAATGTTTGCAGTGGTAAATATGAACATAAAAGAAGAAACATAAATGCACGACATTTTAGTTCACAAAACAATTATAAATTCCCTTTTTAAATTTCACTTCACTGTGCTACATTTGTAAAAAAAACATTGGAATTTGGGTATCAACCAGCAAAACGATTGGTTTGTCTTCACAATAATTTAACAAGATGTAATATTTATTCTACAGCTCGAATTATTCTAAAATGTAATAAACCGTCTAGCTAACTGCTATTTCTTACTACTTTAATGTTTTTATTATGTTTTATCACTCATACTATAATCACACATAAAGAGCCTTTAGGTTAATAGACTACAATGTTTGCAGTGGTAAATATGAAGATCCCGCAAATGAGCTAATGGCAATATTAAAAAAAAAAACCTTTTGCTTTTTTGCTATATGCCACATTGACTGCAAAAGTAAGCGCATTATACAAACAACGTCGCCATTTCTATCCACAAAATATATTACATGACCAAAACAAAAAAAAACAAATTATACTCACAGAAATATCCACCAGTAATACACAAAAATCTAACTAACCACGCCAAATTCAACTAGTCTTCATGTAAAAGCAATACCAAATGAATTTCAGATAGTTCTTCGACTGAATCAGGCCTATCACCTTAGATACAAAGACAAGAATCACACGCGATGATTGATAAGAGTTGGCATGCTATTGCAACAGATAAGATAAGGTAATCTAGCTAGTCGCTTCCAATCCATTCCCATGAGCAGGGTGCAGGAGTGTTATAGTGCACAATGCACAAGTAAACAGGAGGCATCTCCAAACCCTGGAGAAGTATAATTAAAGAGGGGAAGGAAAACTGTTGTACCAGTAACATCTTAACAACAACACAAGAGGAAAAAAATATTGCAGGTCAAGTTCTTTTATCGAATTGCTCCGCATGTATCCATCACCTCTATGTATACTTCCCCTAATATAAACATGTGTGTATCTTTTTCTTCTCTTGTGGTATTGGTTTTCGCTTCACAGAGCAAATCCCATTCGATTCCAAATCCAAATTAACCCAAAGCTCAAACGAAGAACTAGTCCCCTTCCGTGGGCACTGTTCTGCAGTAATCTCTCCAAGAGAGGGGGCAAGAAAATATTTCGAAGCCTCTCCGCCATGGCCTCCTTGGCCTGCGTGCTGTGATCTCATTCTCGCCGGGTCGAGGCCTTTTCCATACAGAACCCAACGGCCGGACCGACGAATTTCAAATCCTCTCCTCAGGATTCGCTGAAATAATCGTCGTCGCCAAGCTAGTTTGCTCAAACAGCACCCCGAACTTGCTCTGAAAGTCTGAAAGATCCGTGTATTATGAAGCAGGGAGCGGCAGGGGCAGGAGGACCGGCGGCGAGGAGGGCGGGACGAGCGGCGCCCGGCAGAGCGGGCAGGTGCGGTGGCCGTGCGCGGCCCAGCGGTCGAGGCAGGAGCGGTGGAAGACGTGGCGGCAGCCGCGCGGCCGGCGCACGCTCGCGGCGCCGTGGAAGTCGCCGAGGCACACAGCGCAGCCCTCCGGCAGCAGCGGCGCGTCTTTGTCTGCGGAGAGGAGCGCGTCGAAGCGCAGCGCGGGGGAGTGCTCCTCCAGCTCCAGGCCGCCGCCGCCGCAGCTGGTAGGCTCGTGGTGGTGGTACTGCTGGTGGAAGTGGTGGTCGGCGAAGGGGTCTTCGGACGTCGTGGTCGGGTAGTAGTCGAGGGTGACGTCGTCGGCGCCGACGAGGCGGAGCAGCCAGGAAGAGACGCGGCGGAGGTGGCCGAGCAGGAAGAGGAGGTTGAGGAGCAGCCTCGGCATCTCCGAGTACACCACCGGGAACCCCATTCTACGGGTCGCAGCTAGAGATCGAGAAGAGAAATCGGCCGGGCTGGAAAAGTAGCAATTCTTTCCCGGACGAGGAAGGAGGAGGCGGAGGGATCTCGCATGGCACTCAGAACTCCGGCCTTTATAAGGAGCGGAGCTAGCAGCTAGAGGTAGCTCGCAGCTGGAGCTGGTGCAGGGAAGGAGGAGTGATGGTGCAGAGCTGGACGGCGACAAAGACAAGCTGCGGAGTGTGCTTCACAGTGACGAGATTATGTGACGACGATCGAGATTAAATGATTGATTATAGGTGGAGAGGGTACGTCGGTCGATCGATGGGTGGAGCGTGCTGCGTCAGTGCATGTGTTGGTGTTTCGGGCGGGAGGAACAGGTTCAGGTGCGCCTGTCGACTGCCTCAGCTGCACGCCTCACCCTCCAGCTAGCAAGGCCGTACACATGTATGCAGGAGCAGGAAAAAGATTTATTATAATGCCCATACTGTGCGCATGTGCAGTAATGCGTAAGGACTGGAGTATCTAACGTGCGAACGTTCTCGGGTTAATATTATGTGGCGAACTCTAGCCGTCCCCCCGAGAGCCCAAGCACCCACTTTTTGACGCCGTCGGACCATTTTCTTCCTAGCCGCCCTCCAGCACCCCCAAGGCCTCGTTTTTCACCGGATTTGAACCAAATTTTATCCGGCGTTCCAGGCCGAACCCAGCGCCCCGGGTTCGGCCTGGGGGCACCGGCGAAAGGGAAAAAACGCGCGGGCCAGCCCTGTCGGCAAGAGAACGCACCTTTCCACCAAAAGGTTCGCCCTATTCCTCGCCTCCTTCTCCCCGTCGCCGGCACCACCTCCTCCCTTCCGCCGCGAAAGCGCCGCCAGAATAGCCCGCGAAAACCGCCGCCACGACACGCCCTGCTGTACCCTCCCACCCCATCCGCCGCCGCCCGAGTTTTGGAGGTGAATCGCGAGAATCGCTGTCGTGGTCAAGCTTCGCGTCCACCTTGCCCGCGAGGTGTTCGACGTTTTGCCTCGATGGACTCTGACGATGAGGAGATGCTCGCCGCTCTGCTGGAAGAGGAAGCCGACGGCGCCGCCGACGACGACGAAGAGCACTTGCAGATGCTAGCCTGTCTGGCCGGCCTGTACGCCGCCGATGCACAGCCGAAGCGCGGTGGCTCGGCACCAAATCGCCAAAAGAGCAAGCCACGTCAGCGTGCCGAAGGCTATTGCATGTTGTACGCCGACTACTTCGCCGACGATCCATTGCACGGCGAGAAGACATTTCAACGCCGGTTCAGAATGAACCGGAAGCTCTTCCTCAGGATTGTGCATGTTGTTCAAGAGTTCGACAGTTACTTCGTTTGCAAGAAGGATTGTACCGGCACAGTTGGATTTTCCTCGCTGCAGAAGTGTACGGTCGCTTTGAGACTGCTTGCATATGGAGCTCCAGCTGATTCGCAGGATGACTATCTGCGCATGGCCGAGTCCACCATCCTTGAGTGTTTCTACAGGTTCTGCAGAGCCGTAGTGGGCGCGTTTGGACCTGAATATTTGCGAACACCCACTGCGTAAGACACTGCTCGGATCCTAGCCGAGAATGAAGCAAGAGGATTTCCTGGAATGCTAGGAAGCATCGACTGCATGCATTGGAAATGGAAAAATTATCCATTTGCTTGGCAGGGGATGTACAAAGGGCACAAAGGCGGTTGCAGTGTCGTACTTGAGGCAGTGTCTTCAAATGATACCTGGATTTGGCATTCCTTTTTTTTTTTTGGAATGCCAGGATCTAACAACGACATCAACATCCTGCAGTGCTCACCTGTCTTCTCCAATCTTGTTGAAGGTAATGCTCCCCTGGTGAACTTCGAGATCAACGGGCACCATTACAACAAGGGGTACTACCTGGCTGATGGAATCTATCCAAAATGGTCCACATTTGTGAAGACTATCTCAAACCCTGTGCCGAAGACGGCTCAAGCTTGGTTTGCCAAGTGCCGGGAGGCTTGCAGGAAGGATGTCGAGCGGGCATTTGGTGGGATCCAAGCTCGATTTGCTGTTGTCCGGTATCCTGCTATGTCCTGGTCGAAATCCCAGATGTGGGAGGTGATGACTTGTTGTGTGATCTTGCACAACATGATCATTGAGAGCGAGCGGAAGGATCCAGTGGATGAAACTGAGAAGAAGGTGCCATACTTCAGACAGGGCCCTCTCGCGGGCGAAGATCCGGATGAGAGTCGGCGTCTGCCTGTACCGAAATCATGGACTGCCTACCTTGCAAAGCGTCAGGAGATCTGAGACCCAGTAGTTCATGAACAATTGCAGCAAGATTTGGTGGAGCACCTGTGGAGGCGCAAAGGCGAGATCTAGATTTATGTAATTTAATTTGAAAAACTTGTTTTAAAATTTATGATTTGTTAAACTATTTGTAATAATTTTTCCGTCAAATTATTTGATACAAATGATACATTTGCTATTAAAATCGGGTTGTATATTATTTTACGACCGAAACTAGGCAAAGAAACGCCGGTTGGGGCGACGCGACTGGGAATCGGCGCGCCCCCAGGGCGATTTTTTCGCCGGTGCCCCCCAGCAGGCCCAAAAAACGCCGGTAATCCGGCCTGGGGGGGCCAACGGCTGGAGTTGCTCTAAGCCTAATAAGAGCATCTCACCCTAATCCTAGCGGCCGCCCTCCCCATCTCTCCTCCTGCAGCCGTCAGATCCCAGCCGGGCAAAGCCCGTGCGGGAGGATGATGGCGCGGCGGCGGGGCGTCCCTCTGCTGCTGCTCGGAGGTGTGGCTGCGGCGGTGGATCTTGAGCATGTGCAATAATGCATAAGAACTGGAGAATCTGAAGTATGGATGTTCACGGGCTAATATTATGTGGCGAACAGCACACCGGGGAAGCGATGTGGCCTAAAAGGAGCATCTCCACCGACCATCTGGGAATATGTCTCCCACCTCTTAGATGGAGGTCGATTTAGGGGGTGCCCGAATACTTGTTGAACTGACAGGGGCAACACCCAGATATCCTGAAAAAACACTAAAATTTAAATTAAAGACTCAAAAATCATTTGAATTTTAGGATATTTTATAACTGACATTAAAAATAAATAAAAAACACTGAGTGGAGGCTTGAGCGTACCTCCGTCCATTAACTAATCGGAAGTTGCTTCCCTCACCATAGATGAGTCGGTAATCTTCATAACACGGCACTCAATGGTCGTGTTAGTTTGCTCGACGACTATTTCTCTCGGACGCTAGTAGGATG
>QRDG01001037.1:0-34066 GCA_012064385.1 Puccinellia tenuiflora
ATCAATATGATGATTATAGACCTCATGCACTGCAAATTCGCTTGGGATCCATAATGCGTCGATACTATTACTATTCTAAGGCTAGTTTTACATAAATTTTCCCAACAATCACAAAGATATTTCCTAACAGCATATAGACTAGTACCGTATCATCCATATAATTTTTTTTAAATTGCATACGAACTAGTTACCATATTACCCATATGTTGCATTCGGGAAGGGACCAACCAACCTGCGAATCCATCCAGACGTAGCAACTGATTGAACATCACCACCACCGTTGCTCTCGCATTGAGCTTCGTCGTCTGGTGCGTCGCATGCCCGCCGCCCACCCTGAATTTCCGGGAAGCATGAACCAACACCTGTCCCATCTAGATCCATGTCGCCTATCTCCACCGGAGTCGCTCTCGCTCCGGCGACTGAACTGTGTTTTCAGGTGGGCACAAGACGAAACCTATTAACCAGATGGAAACAGACAGCCTTTTCGAATCGGGAAAAGTTCCCGGAGCCTAACCTGGATGCGTCGTCCCTTGCTCCCTCCATGCGGCGGCCGAGTGGGTAGCTCGACGGAGACGGCGGCAATGGCTGTTTTCAGATCTCAATCGATTTGGGGGCTGTAGGAAGCGAAGAGTAGGGGTCAAAAGCAGGCCCGTGGCTTTCACCAACTGAATTAAATAAATGCGCCAGGCTTCCGGTGGCAGGCTCACGGGCCGGGTATTTAATTCTGGTTCTTGTTCCACAGACCTGCTACCAAACGCGAATGCTCGCCTCCCTCCGCTTGCCGCAGTAGGTGATGGGGTCGCAGCATGGAAAACAAAAATTTTCCTACGCAGCAAGCGGAATAAACCCCAAGGATCTAGATCTACTAGATGGAGGTAGCGAAGATGAGATCCAATCTCTTACCCTTGAAGATCAACAAACGCGTTTTGTCGGTGCAGGGGTTGGCTAGTCGATCCCCGCAACTAGACTCATCTAGTCGCGAGGAGATGTATTTCCTCGAAGTCCAATTCGATGAAGTGCCACAAGGGGTAGCACCTATTTACTCATATCACTTATGATGGAGCGCACAAAATAATGACATCTCACATTTGCTGAAAATACAACCAACACTTGTGTTTATTTTCGGCAACTCATGACACACTTCCAAAGGGTGGCATTTTAGTCATACTCCTTACAATAAGGCGTATTGATAAAACATCAAAATGTTTATTCAATCTTTAGCACGACTAAAACAATTGTCATTATTAAGTTTTAGATATTTTAGTATGTCACATATTTTATAAATGTTCAACCAATTTATCATCTAGATTATAATAAGAATAACACACTTATAATCGAAACTTGTGATTTCCAAAAAGGATCACTCATGAAAATAGAACAACCATTGTCTTTAACATGAATAACCGTCTCACATAAGCAAGACACACTAATCAAAATCACACTTAATTCGATTACAACACTTATTCAAATCCTCTAATCCAAATGATAAATGTAGAGACAGATCGTTGCCAGCATCAACTCCTTGATTGCCACCATTCCGCAACGTCTTCCCATATCCTTTATGCAAACCTCAAGCAGCAGGTTCTGTTTTCATAAAACAGAATGAGTATCAAATACTTATCGAAACCGCCACAATTGCAATTTGGACTTAAACACTTATAACATGTATATCAATATATACTTTCTGCCTTGTCAACTTCTCTTGCTATGGGTTCCACTTTGACATGACGCAGCCGAGACACAAACTCATAGAAAGTGATCAAATCCCTTCCCATGACCTAGTCTCTGACACAATTCTTGAAGCTGGGGAGAAGCTAGCGTATCACCCCATCTATCGCGAAACTGTCATTCATCTCGTGGTTCCAAACAAGCACTAGACGATGATGTATCTCATGCATTATCCTCAGGTGTTGTTCCAAGCAAGTGTTCTCTTCCATCTTGAGTGAAAGAAAACCGTTCAGACATTCGAACCTTACAATTCTAACTTGTGCTGAAAAACTATTTTTCAACTCACCAACAATCTCCATTGCAGTCAAGTTCTTGAATTGTTTACTTAGGTCAGAATTCATGAAGGTGCACATCATCCACTTGACTTTCAAGTAGGTGGTTCAAAACCACTCCATGTACTCTTCATCGCTTGCAGAAATATTTAGGTTTATCTCCTATTGGTTTTTCTAACACGTAGAGCTCATCATTGGTGTGTAGGACTTCTTTCAGGACGCAGGTACTACTCAACAAATTTGACCCATCGAGACGCAGTTTTTTCAGCAGCGAACAGACTACCGTAGTCGACCATGATCTACAAGGATTTTTGCAAAGACATCTGGACTTTTGTTTATGATAATTTCAGTTCATCTTAATGAACTCCCACTAAACTCAACATCTCTCTGGTTGTTTAGTGACACACGATCCAAATCCACTACACCACAACCGATCATCACGTGAGGTGATGTAGCTTCAATGGTGAACATCACCATGTTGATCATATCATCCATATGACTCGTGTTTAACCTTTCGGTTCTTGTGTTCCGAGGCCATGTCTGTACATGCTAGGCTCGTCAAGGAAACCGTAGTATTTTCGCGTGTGTAAATCTGGCTTACACCCGTTGTATGTGAACGTTGAATCTATCACACCCGATCATCACGTGGTGCTTCGAAACGAAGAACTTTGGCAACGGTGCATACTAGGGGAGAACACATCTTGATATTAACATGAGAGATCACCTTATCATGCTACCGTCGCGATCACATCTAAGCATAACAATAAGGTGCACAAAAAGGGATTAACATCACATGCAATTCATAATTGTGATATGATATGGCCTTTCTTCATATGCTCTTAGATCTCCATCTTCAAAGCACCGGCAAGATCTCCATCTCCGGCATGATCTCCATCATCTTGGCGCCATCACCATGGTTGTCCACCAACTATTGCAACTACAACTAATGCTACTCTTAGCAATAAAGTAAAGCAATTACATGGTGATTCAATGACACGCAGGTCACATAAAATAAAAGACAACCATATGGCTCCAGCCGGTTGCCGTACTCGTCGACATGCAAGTCGCGAAAGATTACAAACATGATCATTGCATACATTATCACAAATCACATATTGGCCATACCACATCACATGACCCCCTCTGCAAAAACAAGTTAGACGTCCTCTACTTTGTTTATGCAATTTTTACGTGGCTTGGGTCAACGAGATAGAACCGTTCTAATCTACGCAAAACCACAACGGTAATATAGTAGTTGCTTATTTACTCATCCTTTTGAAAGGCCTTCCATTGAAAATTGCATCTTCACTAAAGCAAGAGAAACAGACACCCGCCAGCCACTTATGCAAAACAAGTTGCATGTCAATCGTGGAACCGGTCTCTCGTGCGTGGACGAGTAAGGTTGGTCCGGGCCGCTTCATCTCACAATACCGCAAAGACGCAAAGTGCACGCGAGAAGGTAGCAACATAAAATATCAACGCCCACAACACTTGTGTTCTAATCGCACCAACATCTACGAATAGATCTAGGCTCTGATACCACTGAAGGGGTCGCAGCATAGAAAACAAAAATTTTCCTACGCAGCAAGCGGAATAAACCCCAAGGATCTAGATCTACTAGATGGAGGTAGCGAAGATGAGATCCAATCTCTTACCCTTGAAGATCAACAAACGCGTTTTGTCGGTGCAGGGGTTGGCTAGTCGATCCCCGCAACTAGACTCATCTAGTCGCGAGGAGATGTATTTCCTCGAAGTCCAATTCGATGAAGTGCCACAAGGGGTAGCACCTCCGCGGTATCCACACGTACGGCTCGATGTAGATCTCCTCTTTCTTGATCCCGCAAGCAAGGTGGAGATGGCTAGATGGATCTCGGCACCACGACGGTTGTGGTGGCGTTGATGGTGTAGTCTCCACGAGCAGGGCTTCGCCAAGCCAAGCAAGAGGAGAGGGAGAGGAGGACATGGTGCAGCAGCCCTACGGCTAGGGGTGGTGCAGCAACCTTGGTGGAGGAGATGGCGGCAGCCCTACGGGAGGGGTGGCGCCAAGAAGAGGTGGAGTGCGGCAGCCCTCCGGGGAGAGAGGTGGCGCACGGCGGCTAGGGTTTAGGGTGGGGTGCGGCTAGGGCAGCCTTGGCTTAGGTGTGCCGCACCCCCACCCCTCCTTTTATAGGTGGAGGCAAGGGGAGGGGCGTGCTAGGGTTTGGGGAGGGCTGGCCGGCCCCCCCTTTCCTTGGCCCCCAAGTTGGGGCGCCTCCCCTTGGGCCCCTTTGGCCCGCATGGGCCCCTTTGGGGCAGGTGGTGCGGCTGGCCCTTTAGGCCAGTCCACCACCCCTTCATGCCACGTGGGCCCCATACTCCTATGGGCCCCACTTCTAGACTCCTCTAGAACCTTCTAGAATATTCCGGTACTCTGCCGAAAAATTCCCGGAACTTTTCCGATACCTCCGGAAACCACTTTCCTTATATGAATCTTATTCTCCGGACCATTCCGGAACTCCTCGTGATGTCCGGGATCCTATCCGAGACTCCGAATCAATATTCATTCATACCATCAATTATCTCATCGCTAACCCTAGCTACATCGGAGCGTTAAGTGTGTGACCCTACGGGTTCGAGAACATGCAGACATGATCATATCAATAATCAACAGCGGGACCGGGATGCCCATATTGACTCCTACATATTCAACGAAGTTCTTTATCGATTGAACCACGATGCCGGAGATTCTTAATCTCGTATACGATTCCCTTTGTCTCACCGATATTTAATTTGCCCGAGATATGATCGTCGATATCTCCATATCTAGTTTCATCTCGTTACCTGGCAAATCCTCTTTACTCGTCCATAATATAGGATCTCCGTGATTAACACTTAATCACATGGTTGCAACCTTTCTGATGCTATATTACCGAGAGGGCCCAGAGATATCTTTTCCGTCACAAGGAAGGACAAATCCCAGTCTTGATTCATGTCACCCAACAAATACCATCGGAGATACCTGAAAGCCACCTTTATAATCACCCAGTTACGAAGTGATGTTTGATGTCCACAAAGTATTCCTCCGGTAAACGGGAGTGACATAATCTCATGGTCTAAGGAAACTATACTTGGCATACTAAAAGTGTTGGCAATAAAACTGTTGTGACACGATCAATTGCAACTCTTTATTATTTGGGTCTTGTCCATCACATCATTACTCCTAATGATATGACTCCGTTATCAAGTGACTATAACAAGTCCATGGTTAGGAAACTCTAACCATCTCTTGACTAACGAACTAGTCCAGTAGAGGCTTACTAGGGACACCTGGTTGTTTATATTCCACACATGTATTATGTTTCCGGTTAATACAATTATAGCATGGAGAATAAACTATTATCATAAACATGAATATGCTAATAAACCATTTTATTATTGCCTCTAGGGCATATTCCCAACAGTAGGCCCAAGACCTGTTTGCACAGAATACCCACCACTGTTCCTGCACCGGTATTGCGGGCCGTATTGCCACATCGGCCAGCTCATTCCCAATTGTGTAGTGGATCCACACGTTCGGGATTAAGAGCTACATGTAGCTCGCGCTCCGAAACTCCGAGCTACATTTAGCTTTTAATCCCCCCGTGCAGTTTCACTCAGGATCCTCACCCCCGCCGTATTCGTGTCAGACCGCACCCGCAGAAATTCGTATAGATCGGTATAACCCCCGGATGGCCCACAGGCGAGCAGGGTATAGTGGGCTGGTTTACATGTTCCAAGTCTGAGAACAGATCCGGAGCCCATGTAATGCAGTTAGGGCAGGGTTGTCAGGAGATGGCACACATGAACCACAGGAGCAGTCGCCATTAGGTGGTTTTATGCGAAGCAGGCGTTATTAATTGATGAATTAGTAGATATTTTTTGGGCCTGATATTATGTGACAGATGTTTAGCGTCTCATGCTTGCTAAACTTAATTACACAGCGTGCGGAGACAATACAAAAGTAATCATGCCGTAACTATTAGAATAATTAATAAACAGTCGCCAAACACATATTGTACTATTGATTACAATCTCTAAATTCAGGGCATCTGTTCGAGATTAGCAGAATAATTATTCATTACCATTAACATAAAAGAACGTAAAGAGGGTACAATGTGCGGTAAAAAATTATTTTAACTGTTCTGTGTGGTAAAAAAATTATTTTAAAAGTTCTGTCTTGCGGACAAAGTGAGCTTGTCCTGAAATTTCCGAATCCCGCCTACTCTTTAAATAGGAATCGTAAGCAAAAGTTCCCTCCAAGCACGCTCAAAAAAATTCAAACTTTTGAATCTGCGAATTTATAACTCGCACCAACCAACACCCTACTGGATATATACGCATTAAATTATGACAACTTTTTTGGTGTATTTTTTTTTTCTTGTTTACATATCATTAAGTGTTGACAAGACAATACATTTGGCTCTGACAAAGTTTGTGAGCCAAGTTTTCTACAAGCACAGACAGTAATTCACTATCAAAGAGGACATGACCGATGGCCCCATATCCTGTGCCCTACGGTCTGTACACATGGACGGGACTCCTTAGGCGTGCAGGGTACTTATAGCACACATGTTCTCCAAAGGCACATGCACGCCCAGAGCTCGCAACCTGCACCGTACGTGCCAGGCGCCACCCCCCTACCAGTAGTCTTTTTGACTATTGCGGTCACACTTGCTGTGTTTTCTGAGCGTACCATTTAATCACCTTCCACCCAACCACCTTTCGCATCTTTTTCCACGGGCTGCAGCACAACGGACCCCCAAACAGATCCACATGTCACGGCCCACTAACGACACAAATCCCTTTTCAAATTAAAACATCATAACGTAGCGGGAAATGCAAAGCTTCAAACTCTAAGTTGAGTTCATAGCAAGACACAATATTAGATTATAGTGATGTTCGAAAAATGTACATCAGACAAGGCCACACGAGTGATGTGATGATGACCAAATTACATCAATTTGAATTACATGTCTGCAACATCATGAACCATTCAGAAAAGTGACTTTTACAAGAATGGAAACTACCAATGATGTTGTACACTTTACTCAAGCTGACATTGTTGTCCCTCAGTTGTTTCACAAGATCCCGTGTGTACTTGTCTATGTGCCGGTGCGACTTCCAGTGCAATTTCTCGCCACAGGTATTCGACATCCGGTGGTTATGCGTGGACCGGTGCTCACGTATGTACCAGCCATTGTCCTCTGTTCGGAGCAATCTGATGAGTGCAGTGCAACCACACCTAGCCGATTTGCTGTTATCCCTAAGTGGTTTCCCCTGCAAAACATGCAATACGAACATAAATATTTTTGCACTTTTGGAAAACCTCTCGGAGCAGCATGTACAGATCAAATTTAACAAATTTTATAGCTTTGAGTTATACGTACCCCACATCCGCAGACGATTTCTTGCATGCACCTAACTCTGTTCACATTCAGCCTGTTTTTTGCAAACCGAATGCCAAATCCAGCCTCCCACGAATATAAATTATAGAATTCGTACGCCTCTTCCAGAGAATCGAAGGTCGTGCCGACCACCGGATCAATCACTGTACCCTCCTTCCGTTCGACATAGGACCGTATGGAAACCTCTAGGGCTGATTTTCGATCAGGATTAATAGCTCTTTCTCTAGGAGCTTTACCAATCCGTACCCTGCCATTTAAAGTAACCCACGAAAAAGATGATTCAATGCACATCCCACATACTGTATACAATTAGGTGGGGAATTAGCATCAAGTGCTAGTTTTTCTTAAAATTCATACTGGGTTTTTCCCATTTTCTTAGAATATAGGTAGAAAAAACAACATATAGGCTGTACAGATATTAATAATGCTGCACATTTCAAACCAATAAAAGCCAGACAAATTTTCAATGTTTTTCGGAACAATTACTGTTGACCATCCAATTCCATCAATATGATGATTTATAGACCTCATGCACTGCAAATTCGCTCGGGATCCATAATGCGTCGATACTATTACTATTCTAAGGCTAGTTTTACATAAATTTTCCCAGCAATCACAAAGATATTTCCTAACAGCATATAGACTAGTACCGTATCATCCATATAATTTTTTTAAAATTGCATACGAACTAGTTACCATATTATCCATATGTTGCATTCGGGAAGGGACCAACCAACCTGCGCGTCCATCCAGACGTAGCAACTGATTGAACATCACCACCACCATTGCTCTCGCATTGAGCTTCGTCGTCCGGTGCGTCGCATGCCCGCCGCCCACCCTGAACTTCCAGGAAGCATGAACCAACACCTGTCCCATCTAGATCCATGTCGCCTATCTCCATCGGAGTCGCTCTCGCTCCGATGACTGAACTATGTTTTCGGGTGGGCACAAGACGAAACCTATTAAGCAGATGGAAACAGACAGCCTTTTCGAATGGGGAAAAGTTCCCGGAGCCTAACCTGGATGCGTCGTCCCCTGCTCCCTCCATGCGGCGGCCGAGTGGGTAGCTCGACGGAGACGGCGGCAATGGCTGTTTTCAGATCTCAATCGATTTGGGGGCTGTAGGAAGCGAAGAGTAGGGGTCAAAAGCAGGCCCGTGGCTTTCACCAACTGAATTAAATAAATGCGCCAGGCTTCCGGTGGCAGGCTCACGGGCCGGGTATTTAATTCTGGTTCTTGTTCCACAGACCTGTTACCAAACGCGAATGCTCGCCTCCCCCCGCTTGCCGCAGTAGGCCCAAGACCTATTTGCACAGAATACCCACCACTGTTCCTGCACCGGTATTGCGGGCCGTATTGCCACATCGGCCAGCTCATTCCCAATCGCGCAGTGGATCCACACGTTCGGGATTAAGAGCTACATGTAGCTCGCGCTCCGAAACTCCGAGCTACATGTAGCTTTTAATCCCCCCGTGCAGTTTCACTCGGGATCCTCACCCCCGCCGTATTCGTGTCAGACCGCACCCACAGAAATTTGTATAGATCGTTATAACTGAAAGAACAACTATGCCCGAGATGTCGCCTAGAGGGGGGGGGGGTGAATAGGCGATTAAAACTTTTCTATTTAGGGGCTTTATAATTGCGGAATAAAACTAGATGTTTAAATTAACAAGCCAACAACCTAAAATTCTAGGTTTACCTAAAGTGCACCAACAACCTATGCTAAACAAGGCAAGTAACAAGGTGATAACAAGATATAGACTTCAAGCACGATGGCTATCACAATGTAAATTTGCATAAGTAAAAGCTCGGGTATAGAAATAACCGAGGCACGCGGAGACGAAGATTTATTCCCGAGTTCCTCCTTGTTAAGGGAGTACGTCTCGTTGGAGGGGTGTGAGCTCGCCACAAAAGGCCTACTCAAGATGCCACAAAGGCCTCACCCTATTCTCCGATGAACCGCACCCAAAGGTTTGGTTCACCTTCCACTATCGGAATCCTTCGGGGCGGATTCCGGAGCCCTTACAACTTTTGGGGCACACACCCACAACTCAATTGGGGGCTCCCAACGTGCCGAAGCTCCACAAGCCGAAGTCTTCACAGCACCACCACCGTCTAGGGTACACAATGCACCCAAGAGGCACAAATCTCTTGGGAACACAATGCACCCAAGAGTAACAAGCTTCTCAACGTCAATCCCACGAATCACCGTGAAGAGCACAACCCGATGCAACTAATGCAAAAGGCAAGAACACCAAGTGGTCAAATTCTTCTCCCCAAAATCCAACCAAAGCAACTAATGCTATGGAGGGATTTAGGAGGAAGAACAATGGAGAAACACCAAGAACTCCAAGATTTAGATCCAAAGGGTTCCCCTCACTTAGAGGAGAAATTGATCGGTGGAAATGTGAATCTAAACCTCCTCTCTCTTTTCCCTAAAAAAGAAGCAAGAAGTATTGGAGGGATTGAGAGATCTAAAGCTCAAGAGAGATGACAACAATGGAGGAAAGAAGAGCTCAAATGGTGGACAAAAGTTAGAGAACAAATGGGGAAGAAGACCACTTAAAAGGGAGGGCAGAAATCTGCCCGTTGGAGGCAAAATCGTGAAAGGCCGGCCATCGGGCCGGCCTGGCCGGGGAATGGCCGGGAAGGCCACAAAGGGAAATCCGGGTGGGCCGGCCATGGCTGGCCTGTCCCGGCCATGATGGCCGGCCAGGAAACTGAGAGGCCCCGGTCATGGGCCGGCCATATGCCCGGCCTGGCCGGCTGCTTCGCCCCCTTTTTTTTTCTCTTTTGATTTTCTGTTTTGAAAAAATCGACCGAACCGAAAACGCAATAACTTTTACATACGAACTCCGTTTTCGATATTCTTGGACTCGTTGGAATCGTCACAACAAGGACTACAAGAATATGCAGAGAAACATCATAGTACAAGAAAATATTATAAAATTAAATGGGGAAAGGTAAAAGCTCCCATTTGCAAATCGGAAATGCAATAACTTTCACCCACGAACTCCGTTTTCGATAATCTTGGACTCGTTGGAATCGTCATAACGAGCACAACAAGATTATGAAGAGAAACATCATAGTCCAAGAAAATATTATAAAACCAAATGGGGAAAGTTAAAAACTCATTTTCGCAAACCGGAAAATCCGAAACTTTTGCAATTGACGTCCGAATGAAGTAAAACCAATTTTGTTGGAAAGAGGACAATAAAAGCAACCTTTGAAAATGGCAAACAAGCAATGGAGATTTTGCAAAGAAATGGAAGAGGTAAATCTTCCGCACGGATGAACCGGCAAAATCTCCAATACCGAAGCCGCAAAAGAAGACACATAAGAATATCGTTTTCGGTGACCTTGGCCTTGTCATGACAAGCACGACAAGCACCAAGACCACACCACGATAAGAGACAAATAAGAACCAATAAAGATGATAGCATGGATGCAAAGGTTTGTGCTCTCTACGATGATATGATCACGATATTCGGTCGAGAGCCCCTCTTGATAGTACGGTTATCTATCCTATAACCCGGTCTCTCACTAAACATCATGAGACCGGTAAAATAGAAACCCTACCAAGATCATACCTTTGCCTTGCGCATTAATCCACTTGAGGTCGATGAAGATGATCTTCATCTCCTCAAGATGCACCACCTTCCTCGATTGCGCTTCGGTGAAGATTCACATGACGCTCCCCCATACACCAAGATGGGAGACGCACTCTTCGGCAAATCTTCACTTGGCCTTGATCAACCCGCACAAAGCCTTGATCAACACAAACTTTTCTTCCCTTAGCTTTGACTCCAACAAATGGAGATCAAGCAACTCAAATGGACACACCTATGAATATAGCTCAATGCAAACATTAGTCCATAGAGATTGTCATTAATTACCAAAACCATGCATGGGATCAACCATGCACTTTCAATAACCCCCGGATGGCCCACAGGCGAGCAGGATATAGTGGGCTGGTTTACATGTTCCAAGTCGAGAACAGATCCGGAGCCCATGTAATGCAGTTAGAGCAGGGTTGTCAGGAGATGGCACACATGAACCACAGGAGTAGTCGCCATTAGGTGGTTTTACGCGAAGCAGGCGTTATTAATTGATGAATTCGTAGATATTTTTTGGGCCTGATATTATGCTGACAGATGTTTAGCGTCTCATGCTCGCTAAACTTAATTACACAGCGTGCGGAGACAATACAAAAGTAATCACGCCGTAACTATTAGAATAATTAATAGACAGCCGCCAAACACATGTTGTACTATTGATTACAATCTCTAAATTCAGGGCATTTGTTCGAGATTAGCAGAATAATTATTCATTACCATTAACATAAAAGAACGTAAATAGGGTACAATGTGCGGTAAAAAATTATTTTAACTGTTCTGTGTGGTAAAAAATTTATTTTAACTGTTCTGTCTTGCAAACAAGGTGAGCTTGTCCTGAAATTTCCGAATCCCGCATACTCTTTAAATAGGAATCGAACCAAAAGTTCCCTCCAAGCACGCTCAAAAAAATTCAAACTTTTGAATCTGCGAATTTATAACTCGCACCAACCAACACCCTACTAGATATATACGCATTAAATTATGACAACTTTTTTGGTGTCTTTTTTTTTTCTTGTTTACATATCATTAAGTGTTGACAAGACAATACATTTGGCTCTGACAAAGTTTGTGAGCCAAGTTTTCTACAAGCACAGACAGTAATTCACTATCAAAGAGGACATGACCGATGGCCCCATATTCCTGTGCCCTACTGTCTGTACACATGGACGGGACTCCTTAGGCGTGCAGGGTACTTATAGCACACATGTTCTCCAAAGGCACATGCACGCCCAGAGCACGCAACCTGCACCGTCCGTGCCAGGCGCCACCCCCTACCAGTAGTCTTTTTGACTATTGCGGTCACACTTGCTGTGTTTTCTGAGCGTACCATTTAATCACCTTCCACCCAACCACCTTTCGCATCTTTTTCCATGGGCTGCAGCACAACGGACCCCCAAACAGATCCACATGTCACGGCCCACTAACGACACAAATCCCTTTTCAAATTAAAACATCATAACGTAGCGAGAAATGCAAAGCTTCAAACTCTAAGTTGAGTTCATAGCAAGACACAATATTAGATTACAGTGATGTTCGAAAAAATGTACATCAGACATGGCCACACGAGTGATGTGATGATGACCAAATTACATCAATTTGAATTACATGTCTGCAACATCATGAACCATTCAGAAAAGTGACTTTTACAAGAATGGAAACTACCAATGATGCTGTACACTTTACTCAAGCTGACATTGTTGTCCCTCAGTTGTTTCACAAGATCCCGTGTGTACTTGTCTATATGCCGGTGCGACTTCCAGTGCAATTTCTCGCCACAGGTATTGGAGATCCGGTGGTTATGCGTGGACCGGTGCTCACATATGTACCAGCCATTGTCCTCTGTTCGGAGCAATCTGATGAGTGCAGTGCAACCACACCTACCCGATTTGCTGTTATCCCTAAGTGGTTTCCCCTGCAAAACATGCAATACGAACATAAATATTTTAGCACTTTTGGAAAACCTCTCGGAGCAGCATGTACAGATCAAAACAAATTTTATAGCTTTGAATTATACGTACCCCACATCCGCAGACGATTTCTTGCATGCACCTAACTCTGTTCACATTCAGCCTTCTTTTTGCAAACCGAATGCCAAATCCAGCCTCCCACGAATATAAAGTATAGAATTCGTACGCCTCTTCCAGAGAATCGAAGGTCGTGCCGACCACCGGATCAATCACTGTACCCTCCTTCCGTTCGACATACGACCGTATGGAAACCTCTAGGGCTGATTTTCGATCAGGATTAATAGCTTTTTCTCTGGGAGCTTTACCAATCCGTACCCTGCCATTTAAAGTAACCCACCAAAAAGATGATTCAATGCACATCCCACATACTGTATACAATTAGGTGGGGAATTAGCATGAAGTGCTAGATTTTCTTAAAATTCATACTGGGTTTTTTCCATTTTCTAAGAATATAGATAGAAAAAACACGAAAATGCATTTTGGCACCCGAGCTCACATGATCCCGAAATCCTGATCCTATATTCACATCTAGATCTGTACCCACAATTACCTGCAGACAATTTTTACCCTAGTAAAAGCAGACGCTGGCCCACGTTTGTCCAGTCATTAAATAGCCACTCTGACCTCAATCTACCACGGGACAGATGGAGAACAACCGATGGTCCGGCGTGTGCACCTTCATGTTCCCTCTATCCGCATGATCCCCGTTTCCACCGCTCGGCTTCCATACGCTTCACTTAGCCTTTCTTAAACTCTTTGTTTCTCTAATCTGCACAATCATATTTTTATTTAAAATAAAATATATACGAAAATTATGTGTGTCGATGAGTAGGTTCCATTCCCGCGCTCGGTATTGAGTTTCGTGGACTGTAACTTCTCAATTTCGAGCCGATGATCGAAACTTTTTTAGACGAATTTTGTTAAATTCGTCGCACTCGGTTGATAGTTTAAAATATATTTTGACGAGCAAGTTCATGTCGACGTTTTGTATAACTTTCATGTTGTATTTTTTCCGTTTTAAAGGCCATATACAAGTAGGTTATACTGAGCTATGTTGTACGTGTATCCTAATTAGTTTGTCCGTCGTCTCAGCTCACCCGCGCACACGTGAATCTCCGTTACTAACAAGCCGCCGACCTCCGGGAATATTTCTGTCCTAGCGATAGTATTGATTCTGTCAACGTGGTCGTGCGAGCTGACATTTCTTAGACTACCATGAGTCCATGACCCATGGACCAGAAAATCCAATCGTCATGAACTGGACGGTACAGTCCACGGTCCAGCAAAGTTCGACGAGTTCTGTCCCGTATAACTGTTACAACGTCGTCTTTGCTGTTCCGTTCCGTCCCGTCATGTTCTAACGAGTTGGTCCGCAATTATTGGATGGCCCTGCCCCCTGGTGGGTCATAACACTGTTTTTACTGCGGTATAAAACAGGAAGCTAGAGCCTTCGGACCGAATCTCGCTGGAAACGTATGAACAGGATATCGAGTGATGTGCTCGGGTGCTGAAACGCCCCTCCCGAAAAAATAACATATAGGCTGTATAGATATTAATAATGCTGCACATTTCAAACCAATAAAAGCCAGACAAATTTTCAATGTTTTTCGGAACAATTACTGTTGACCATCCAATTCCATCAATATGATGATTTATAGACCTCATGAACTGCAAATTCGCTCGAGATCCATAATGCGTCGATACTATTACTATTCTAAGGCTAGTTTTACATAAATTTTCCCAGCAATCACAAAGATATTTCCTAACAGCATATAGACTAGTACCGTATCATCCATATAATTTTTTTTTAAAATTGCATACATACTAGTTACCATATTATCCATATGTTGCATTTGGGAAGGGACCGACCAACCTGCGCGTCCATCTAGACGTAGCAACTGATTGAACAGCACCACCACCATTGCTCTCGCATTGAGCTTCGTCGTCCAGTGCGTCGCATGCCCGCCGCCCACCCTGAACTTCCGGGATGCTTAAACCAACACTTGTCCCATCTAGATCCATGTCGCCTATCTGCACCGGAGTCGCTCTCGCTCCGGCGACTGAACTGTGTTTTCGGGTGGGCACAAGACGAAACCTATTAAGCAGATGGAACCAGACAACCTTTTCGAATGGGGAAAAGTTCCCGGAGCCTAACCTGGATGCGTCGTCCCCTGCTCCCTCCATGCGGCGGCGAGTGGGTAGCTTGACAGAGACGGCGGCAATGGCTGTTTTCAAATCTCCATCGATTTGGGGGCTGTAGGAAGCAAAGAGTAGGGGGTCAAAAGCAGGCCCGTGGATTTCACCAACTTAATTAAATAAATGCGCCAGGCTTCCGGTGGCAGGCTCACGGGCCGGGTATTTAATTCTGGTTCTTGTTCCACAGACCTGCTACCAAACGCGAATGCTCGCCTCCCCCGCTTGCTGCAGTAGGCCCAAGACCTGTTTGCACAGAATACCCACCACTGTTCCTACACCGGTATTGCGGGCCGTATTGCCACATCGGCCTACTCATTCCCAATCGCGCAGCGAATCCACACGTTCTGGATTAAGAGCTACATGTAGCTCGCGCTCCGAAACTCCGAGGTGCATGTAGCTTCAAATCCCCCCCCCCCCCCCCCCCGTGCAGTTTCACTCGGGATCCTCACCCCCGCCGTATTCGTGTTAGACCGCACCCGCAGAAATTCGTATAGATCGGTATAACCCCCCGGATGGCCCACAGGCGAGCAGGGTACAGTGGGCTGGTTTACATGTTCCAAGTCTGAGAACAGATCCGGAGCCCATGTAATGCATTTAGGGCAGGGTTGTCAGGAGATGGCATAAATGAACCACAGGAGCAGTCGCTATTACGTGGTTTTACGCGAAGATTGATGAATTGATATTTTTTGGGCCTGATATTATGCCGACAGATGTTTAGCGTCTCATGCTCGCTAAACTTAATTACACAGCGTGTGGAGACAATACAAAAGTAATCATGCCGTAACTATTAGAATAATTAATAAACAGTCGCCAAACACATGCTGTACTATTGATTACAATCTCTAAATTCAGGGCATCTGTTCGAGATTAGCAGAATAATTATTCATTACCATTAACATAAAAGAACGTAAAGAGGGTACAATGTGCGGTAAAAAAATTATTTTAACTGTTCTGTGCGGTAAAAAATTATTTTAACTGTTCTGTCTTGCGGACGAAGTGAGCTTGTCCTGAAATTTCCGAATCCCGCCTACTCTTTAAATAGTAATCGTAACCAAAAGTTCCCTCCAAGCACGCTCAAAAAAATTCAAACTTTTGAATCTGCGAATTTATAACTCGCACCAACCAACACCCTACTGGATATATACGCATTAAATTATGACAACTCTTTTTGTCTCTCTTTTTTCTTGTTTACGTATCATTAAGTGTTGACAAGACAATACATTTGGCTCTGACAAAGTTTGTGAGCCAAGTTTTCTACAAGCGCAGACAAAAATTCACTATCAAAGAGGACATGACCGATGGCCCCATATCATGTGCCCTAAGGTCTGTACACATGGACGGGACTCCTTGGCGTGCAGGGTACTTATAGCCCACATGTTCTCCAAAGGCACATGCACGCCCAGAGCACGCAACCTGCACCGTCCGTGTCAGGCGCCAGCCCCCTACCAGTAGTCTTTTTGACTATTGCGGTCACACTTGCTGTGTTTTCTGAGCGTACCATTTAATCACCTTCCACCCAACCACCTTTCGCATCTTTTTCCATGGGCTGCAGCCCAGCGGACCCCCAAACAGATCCACATGTCATGACCCACTAACAACACAAATCCCTTTTCAAATTAAAACATCATAACGGGAAATGCAAAGCTTCAATCTCTAAGTTGAGTTCATAGCAAGACACAATATTAGATTACAGTGACGTTCAAAAAAATGTACATCAGACATGGCCACACGAGTGATGTAATGATGACCAAGTTACATCAATTTGAATTACATGTCTGCAACATCATGAACCATTCAGAAAAGTGACTTTTACAAGAATGAAAACTACCAATGATGTTGTACACTTTACTCAAGCTGACATTGTTGTCCCTCAGTTGTTTCACATGATCCCATGTGTACTTGTCTATGTGCCGCTGCGACTTCCAGTGCAATTTCTCACCACAGGTATTGGACATCCGGTGGTTATGCGTGGACCGGTGCTTACAAATGTACCAGCCATTGTCCTCTGTTCGGGTCAATCTGATGAGTGCAGTGCAACCACACCTAGCCGATTTGCTGTTATCCCTAAGTGGTTTCCCCTGCAAAACATGCAATACGAACATAAATATTTTAGCACTTTTGGAAAACCTCTCGGAGCAGCATGTACAGATCAAATTTAACAAATTTTATAGCTTCTAGCTATACGTACCCCACATCCGCAGACGATTTCTTGCATGCACCTAACTCTGTTCACATTCAGCCTGCTTTTTGCAAACCGAATGCCAAATCCAGCCTCCCACGAATATAAATTATAGAATCCGTACGCCTCTTCCAGAGAATCGAAGGTCGTGCCGACCACCGGATCAATCACTGTACCCTCCTTCCGTTCGACATACGACTGTATGGAAACCTCTAGGGCTGATTTTCGATCAGGATTAATAGCTCTTTCTCTAGGAGCTTTACCAATCCGTACCCTGCCATTTAAAGTAACCCACAAAAAAAGATGATTCAATGCACATCCCACATACTGTATACAATTAGGTGGAGAATTAGCATGAAGTTCTAGTTTTTCTTAAAATTCATACCGGTTTTTTTCCATTTTCTAAGAATATAGATAGAAAAAACAACATATAGGCTTTACAGATATTAATAATGCTGCACATTTCAAACCAATAAAAGCCAGCCAAATTTTCAATGTTTTTCGGAACAATTACTGTTGACCATCCAATTCCATCAATATGATGATTTATAGACCTCATGAACTGCAAATTCGCTCGGGATCCATAATGCGTCGATACTATTACTATTCTAAGGCTAGTTTTACATAAATTTTCCTAGCAATCACAAAGATATTTCCTAACAGCATATAGACTTGTACCGTACCATCCATATAATTTTTTTTAAATTGCATACATACTAGTTACCATATTATCCATATGTTGCATTCGGGAAGGGACCGACCAACCTGCGCGTCCATCCAGACATAGCAATTGATTGAACATCACCACCACCATTGCTCTCGCATTGAGCTTCGTCGTCCGGTGCGTCGCATGCCCGCCGCCCACCCTGAACTTCCGGGAAGCTTAAACCAATACCTGTCCCATCTATATCCATGTCGCCTATCTCCACCGGAGTCGCTCTCGCTCCGGCGACTGAACTGTGTTTTTGGGTGGGCCCAAGACGAAACCTATTAAGCAAATGGAACTAGACAACCTTTTTGAATGGGGAAAAGTTCCCGGAGCCTAACCTAGATGCGTCGTCCCCTGCTCCCTCCATGCGGCGGCCGAGTGGGTAGCTCGACGAAGATGGCGGCGATGGCTGTTTTCAGATCTCAATCGATTTGGGGGTTGTAGGAAGCGAAGAGTAGGGGTCAAAAGCAGACCCGTGGCTTTCACCAACTGAATTAAATAAATGCGCCAGGCTTCCGGTGGCAGGCTCATGGGCCGGGTATTTAATTCTGGTTCTTGTTCCACAGACCTGCTACCAAACGTGAATGCTCGCCTCCCCCCGCTTGCCGCAGTAGGCCCAAGACCTGTTTGCACAGAATACCCACCACAGTTCTTGCACCGGTATTGCGGGCCGTATTGCCACATCGGCCTACTCATTCCCAATCGTGCAGCGGATCCACACGTTCGGGATTAAGAGCTACATGTAGCTCGCGCTCCGAAACTCCGAGCTACATGTAGCTTTTAATCCCCCCCATGCAGTATCACTCGAGATCCTCACCCCCGCCGTATTCGTGTCAGACCGCATCCGCAGAAATTCGTATATATCGGTATAACCCCCCGGATGGCCCACAGGCGAGCAGGGTACAGTGGGCTGGTTTACATGTTCCAAGTATGAGAACAGATTCGGAGCCCATGTAATGCAGTTAGGGCAGGGTTGTCAGGAGATGGCACACATGAACCACAGGAGCAGTCGCCATTAGGTGGTTTTACGCGAAGCAGGCGTTACTAATTGATGAATTAGTAGATATTTTTTGGGACTGATATTATGCTGACAGATGTTTAGCATCTCATGCTCGCTAAACTTAATTACACAGCGTGTGGAGACAATACAAAAGTAATCACGCCGTAACTATTAGAATAATTAATAGACAGTCGCCAAACACATGCTGTACTATTGATTACAATCTCTAAATTCAGGGCATCTGTTCGAGATTAGCAGAATGATTATTCATTACCATTAACATAAAAGAACGTAAAGAGGGTACAATGTGTGGTAAAAAATTATTTTAACTGTCTGTGTGGTAAAAATATTTTAACTTTTCTGTCTTGCGGACGAAGTGAGCTTGTCCTGAAATTTCCGAATCCCGCCTACTCTTTATATAGGAATCGTAACCAAAAGTTCCCTGCTCCAAGCACGCTCAAAAAAATTCAAACTTTTGAATCTACGAATTTATAATTTGCACCAACCAACACCCTACTGGATATACGCATTAAATTATGACAACTTTTTTGGTGTCTCTTCTTTCTTGTTTACATATCATTAAGTGTTGACAAGACAATACATTTGGCTCTGACAAAGTTTGTGAGCCAAGTTTTCTATAAGCACAGACAGTAATTCACTATCAAAGAGGACATGACCGATGGCCCCATATCCTGTGCCCTATGGTCTGTACACATGGACGGGACTCTTTAGGCGTGCAGGGTACTTAGAGCATCTCCAACAGACACGCTATGATCCGGCGCGCTAAAAAAAATTTGCAGCGCCGAAATAGCACTTTTAGCGCGTTGTGGTCGACATTGGTTTTCCAGATGCCCAAAAATATAACGCGCAGACGGTAGCAGTTTGAAAGAACAAACGATGTCCCGATGTCGCCTAGAGGGGGGGTGAATAGGCGATTAAAACTTTTTCTAATTAGGGGCTTGATAATTGCGGAATAAAACTAGTGTTTAAATTAACAAGCCAACAACCTAAAAACTAGGTTCACCTATGTGCACCAACAACTTATGCTAAGCAAGGCAAGCAACAAGGTGATAGCAAGATATGAACTTCAAGCACGAAGGCTATCACAATGTAAAGTGCATAAGTAAAAGCTCGGGTATAGAAATAACCGAGGCACGCGGAGACGAGGATTTATTCCCGAGTTCCTCCTTGTTAAGTGAGTACGTCTCGTTGGAGGGGTGTGAGCTCGCCACAAGAGGTCTACTCAAGATGCCACAAAGGCCTCACCCTATTCTCTGATGAACCGCACCCAAAGGTTTGGTTCACCTTCCACTATCGGAATCCTTCGAGGTGGAATCCGGAGCCTTTACATCACTAAACTTGGAGCACGCATCCACAACCGAATTGGAGGCTCCCAAGAATCACCACAACACCGTCTAGGGTCCAATGGCCCAAGAGTAACAAGCTCCCAACCTTCAATCCCACGAATCACCGTGGGGAGCACAACCCAATGCACCTAATGCAAAAGGCAAGAACACACCAAGTGGTCAAATCCTTCTCCCCAAAATCCAACCAAAGCAACTAATGCTATGGAGGGATTTAGGAGGAAGAACAAAGGAGAAACACTAAGAACTCCAAAATCTAGATCCAACAAGTTCCCCTCACTTAGAGGAGATTTTGTTTGGTGGAAATGTAGATCTAGATCTCCTCTCACTTTTCCCTCAAAGATATGCAAGAATCATGGGAGGGATTGAGAGGGGGCAAGGTTTTCCAAGGTCAACAATGGTGTGAGAGAGAGGAAAACGTGATGGAAGAACCCTTGGTCACTTTGGGGAAGAAGGGGGCCTTTTATAGGTCTCTACAAAAAAGAGTCGTTGCAGGAAACTTACCCCGGAGACTCCGGTCTGCCCAGGCCGGAGACTCCGGCCCAAACCGGAGACTCCGGGGTCATTCCGGGGTGTCTCCGGCAGGGCAACATAGCCGCGCCACCCGTTCGACGAAAAACCAAAGTTTTAGACCGGAGACTCCGGTATAGGGCCGGAGACTCCGGCATACAGAAAACCTGCAAAAACAGCAAAACGAAAACTGCAACAACTTTTTCACCCGGACTCCGATTTCGATGATCTTGGGCTCGTTGGAACCGCAACGAAGAGCTCTACAAGATCATGCAGAGAAACATCATAGTCCTACAAAGGAGAATAAAACAAAATGTAGAAAGGTAAACCTTCTCTAAAAAGGAATAACCGGTAAATTCTCCAACATAAAAAACCAACAAGTTTTTCATCAAGACTCCGTTTTCTATGATATTGGGCTTGTTTCAAAGATAATCACAAGCCCTACAATATCATGCATATACACATCATAGTACATCATGTGAGGAGGAAATCATAAGGAGAGAGTTTGACCTCTCTTAGAAGAGACAAACCGGTAAAACCTCCAATATAAAAAACGCAAGAAGATATTCATGAAATCCGTTTTTGATGAACTAGAGCTTGGTATGGAGAGGAACACAAGCTCTAAATTCTCACATGGATAAAAACCCGGTAGCAGCAAGGTCGGCGCGGGATACTACCCCATCTTCCTTCACACCCTCTACGCCGGCCTCGTTCCTCCCTTCTCCAGCTTTCTCAGGGGGATCCTTGAAGCGTACCGGATCCAACTCCTTCATCTCCACCCAAACTCCATACTCATCCTCTCCATCTTCGCTTATATCTACGAGGCCTACATCGGCATCCACCCCTCGGTGGATCTCTTCCGCAGCTTCTACGCCCTCCGGAGCACCGCGTCGAACGAGCGGTTCGGATGCGCCTCCTTCCGCATCGCCGCCGCCAGGAGCGAAGACTACATCCCCATCGCGTGGCTTGGTGAGAACGCCATCGCCAAAGTGACGAAGAAGGTGGAGGATTTCTGCCAGAAGTGGTTTTTCGTCGGCACCAAGTCGTCGAACCGCCACCTGGAGGTACACGTGGCGCCCCCGAAGAAGTGGGCGCGCTGGGCGAGCGGCGACTTCGAGGGCCCCAAGCTTGAGGCGGTATACGAGCGCATTCGGGTGCTCCGCGAGGCCGGGCTCACCGGCCAGATGGTGGCGAGGGATTTCGTCGCACGCCGCATTGCTCCCCTCCAGTGGCACTCGGAGCCTATGTGGGCGCACTCAGGCTCGGAAGACAGGATGCGCCTCAGCGCAGACGACTTCACCTCGTACGAGCTGAAGCAGGTCATGAGGGTCCTCTTCGCTACGGCGTCCATTCCATCCCCGGCCAACGACGATGCCCTGCCGTTGTTCGCCTATGTGGAGGAGAGCGTGCGCGAAGCCCGGGGACTCCTGCCCATCTTCGACGAATGGGGCATCAGGCCTGCAAGGCTCCGCGGGCCCCGCAGCAACCCGTGGGCTGCAGAGCTGGAGCAGGTGGGCGACTCGCCGGAGCCGGACGAGGTCGAAGATTCTGGCGAGGACGAGGCCTCGAGAGGCGCCAACCCCTCTGGTGAGGATGAGGCCTCAAGAGGCGCCGACCCCTCGGGTGAGGACGAGGCCTCGAGAGGCGCCGACCCCTCGGGAGGCGACGCGGGCTTCTCAAGGAATGTGCCGCCTGGTGAGGACCTCCAAGAGATCTCCTCCAGCGGTGACGAGGATGCCTTCCGCACTTGGCTCGCTCCCAACGCATCGTGGAGGAGGAGGAGGAGAGCGGCAGCAGGGGAGGACGCCGCGAGCCCCGCACCAAGGCCCTTCACGATAGGAACGCCTCGGCCGGGAGGGACGCCCCGCGAGAGGATACAGGAGGGCCTCAAGAGGAGGCCAGGGCGAGCAGCCCCTGGCCTCCGAAGGCGAAGAAAAGGGTGTGGAGGATGGCCGACGAGTAAGCCTCGGTTCTTCTTTTTCTTAGTACTTTGCTTTCGAATATCCTCCTGAAGGATCTTTGTTTGTCTTTTCTTTCAGCAATCTTGCGGCGCCGAAGAGGCGACGGCTCCGCAAGCTTGGAGAGGCCGCCAGCGTCGCCGAGGAGACGCCTGTGGCCGACGAGCCGCAGCAGGTGGCTATTCCTCCCGCGGGTGAGCGCCGCGCGGAGGAGGTGGTTGAAGAGGCGATGCCGTCGCCAGCTCGGGCCGCCACTCCTCCCTCGATCGAGCACCACGCAGAGGAGGTGATCGAAGAGGTGGCGCCTTTGCCAACTCGGGCTGCTACTCCTCCCGTACAGCAGGAGACGACGGAGGAGGAGAGGGTGGACGAAGAGATCATCATGGAGCCGCCCCCGGAGGAGGAGGCTCCCACGAGGAGGGCTGACGCGCCCGAGGCCGCGGCGGACACGGCCACCACGGAAGGGGCAGGAAGCACCCTGAGGAGCAGGATGTGGAGGCGCCTCCGGAGCCCATGAACGCTGGAGCCGAGGGCGAGAGGACGCCCAACCCCCAGAGGGCTCTTGACGTGGGCAGCGAGGAAGGCGCCCATACGAGCCCCTAGGCCGCACCAGAAGCGGCCGTGAGCCCGAGGCAAGATGCCCCGGGTGCCTCGACGAGCGTCGAGGCCTCTGCACCCCGCGACGACGCGGGGACCTTGGCGCTGCGGGTGCCGCGACCTCGCACGGCCCGCCGCAGCATCGTCTTCGGCCAAGCGCGGAAGGCGCTCGATGAGTTGGAGGCGCAATACTCTGAGGAAGAACTCGCCAGGGAGGAGGAGCGGGCAAGGCTTGGTGAGGCCTGGGCCCTCCTCCACGAGAGGGTGGAGATGTGCCGCCGGCAAGACGCGACGGCCCAGGCGGCGCGCGAGGAGGCGATGCGCTTCGCCAAGGAGACCCGCGACAGCATCAAGCGGGAGGCGGCGGAGGTCATGGACCAGCTGGACGCCGCTCGGGAGGCGCTCGAGGTGGAGACTGCCTCCAAGCACCAGGAGATAGCGGCCGCATAGCAGAAATTCGCCGTTGAGTCCGAGGTTGCAAGGGCCAGCTTGAAGGAGCTCCGCAAGCTGCTGGATGCTCGCGAGGGGCAGCTGGCGCCATGCGAGGCAGAGCTGACAAGACACGAGGGAGAGCTCTCCCTCCGTGAGAAGGAGCTGCGCCAGCGTGAGGAGCAGGTCCAGCTGCTCGAGGAGGCCCAGGCCACCCGCGAGGGGCAGCTGCAGGAACGCGAGGGCCTGGTGGCCAGGAACGAGGCCACCTACGCGGAGCGCCACGAGAAGGCCAACGCCGACTTCACGCTGAAGCAGAAAAGAATCCAGGAGGAGGCCGACGCCAAGGTTGACCGCATCCGCCAAAGTCTCGCCAACGATTATGACGCGAAGGCTAGGAAGCAGGAGGAGCGCTTCACAACGAAGCGCGACGAGCTCCGGCTCCAGGTCGAGGGGCTCGAGAAGCAGGAGAAAGAGATGGCCTCCCGTCTTCAGCGCACCAAGGAGGCGCAAGCTCGCGCGGAGAAGGAGGTCGCCGCCCTGAAGGCGGACCTGAGCGAGCTCCACCAGCAGGTGGGGCCGGTCGTGAACCTCGTGGAGCAGGCACGGGACAATGCGCAGGTCGGCCGGACCATGTCGCACCAGCGCCAGCGCATGCTCCACGACCTGGTAGTCCGTGCGCGCGCTGTTGGGGACGACCTGAGGATCGAGGTCCCCAACTTTGCCGTAGGGGGGAGCGACGACGAGGCCGTGTACACGCTCTTCTTCGAGCAATTCCTCGGAAGGCTTGAAGAGACCGCGAAGGGCTTCGACGAGTGCGTCGTGGAGGAGAGCCGCGATCTCCTCGTCATCGCCACCAGTCGCATCTTCAGCAACCTCGCGAGGCTCCAGCCCTCGCTTGACCTCGAGGCCGTGACGGCGCCGGTCAACATCAGCGACAATGCGCGAAAAGCCGCCGAGGCGTATGCCAAGAAATATGACCAAGTCTTGGTAGATGAAGACGAAGGCGACGACAAGGAGGATACCCTGGAGAAGGAGGCGGAGGCTGCCGTGGTCGGAGCGGGCACCTCGGGAGGCGCGACGGCCTGAGCTCCCTCCTGTATCTGGACGTGCAGGGGCACGAACTATCTTAGCATTTTATTTGTAATAGCTTTGTAAAGACTTTCTTTAAGCTTATTGGAATGTGCTTGTGAATGTCCCTCGGGAGGCTTTTGTCTTTCCCCTTCATCTCTTTTTCGCTCTACGTCTTAGTACCCTCTCTTAGCGCTACACCACCGCCGCTTCGGTATGTGAGAGTCAGGGCTCCACAAGGCCGGGGGGTGCGTGAGGCCTCGAGAAGTAAGAGTTCCCGAGTCGCGATGCTCGGGCCTCCCCTTCAACGCGCAAGCAACCCATGAGGCGTAGGAGAGAGAAAAGAGGCTCGAGGGGCAAAAACCAGCGAAAGGAAAAACGACCAAGTGTTTGGACTTAGCTCGGCGGGGCCTTTTTTCCTTGGAGAGGGTGTTGGTTCCCTAGCGAGGCGTTTTTGCCTTGGAGAGGGTGTTGGTTCCCTGGCGAGGTGTTTTCCTTCTGAGGTTGCCTGAGGCTTGGAGAGCCTGCTTTCCTGCGCTTAGACAGATAGGCATACCCACAAGCAATAGATAACTAGATAACTCATGCGTGCTCGTAGGTTCCTTCATGTGTGTCTCGCGAGGAGAACAGGCACCAAGGTCCTTGGTGAGTTGACGTGTGCAGGAGCTGACCCATGAGTTCAGAGCTCCTTGGGAGTTGACATGCATGAGAGCTGACCCGCAAGTTCAGAGCTCGGATCCCTTGGGTTTGAGGCGCTGCCGGGATGCTCCGTGGCAAGGAACCATGCCAGCCCCCGCTCGTGAGATACACAGGAGGGATCATATGAGCGAGAATGAAAAGCAATAACATAAGAGCTTACCGAAGCAACAACATATGCTGGCGCAATGCGC
The DNA here is from genome assembly GCA_012064385.1 of Puccinellia tenuiflora. Taxonomy (NCBI): domain Eukaryota; kingdom Viridiplantae; phylum Streptophyta; class Magnoliopsida; order Poales; family Poaceae; genus Puccinellia; species Puccinellia tenuiflora. The sequence continues at coordinate 25,911 of QRDG01001037.1, forward strand.
AAAGGTTCAAATTGACCTGAAACATAGGTTCATTACACTGGCGTGGCCAGAAGCACAAAAAATCTGCCATGTCAGGCATGGGGTTCCACATTCAGTGGCTGAGACTCTGGCGGCCCGTGGCGACGCATGTAGAGAGAGCTCAGAGAGGGGGCCCCTATGCGGGGGTGGCTTTTAGCCTGCGTTCCACCATGTCCGGCATGGGGATCCACCTCGCCAAGGCATGGTGCTTGAAGAAGTCACCTTGCCGAGGCTCGACGGCTTGGGAGTCTTCTCGAACGGCCCGCGGCAATGTATAGTAGAGAGGGGAGCCCGAAGTTTTTTCTCGTGGAGGATGATGGCGCGTGGCTCTCCCTTGATGCAAAAATTTGCTCGCTGGGGCGATCAGGGGTAGAACTTGCGCAGGTGCTGGATGTTCCAGGGGTTGGTGACAGGGATGCCGTCCTCCGTCTCGAGCCACGCAGAGCCAGGCCTGGCGATGTGCACGACTCTGTAGGGGCCTTCCCACATTGGCGAGAGCTTGTGGAGGCCTGCCCTGGAGAGGATTCTCCTCAGGACAAGGTCTCCTGCTTCAAGAGTGCGCGGGCGGATGTGGCGGCTGTGGTAGCGACGGAGGTCTTGCTGGTACCTTGCCGCTCTCAGGGCCGCATTGTGGCGGAGCCCTTCAAGCAGCAGCAGGTCGTCGTTGCGGAGTCCGTCCAGCTCAGCCTCCTTGAAGGCCAAGACTCGTGGAGAGCCGTGGGTGATCTCGCTTGGGAGAACGGCTTCAGCGCCATAGACGAGGGAGAACGGCGTCTCACCAGTAGGCTTTGTTGGCGTGGTGCGGATGGACCAGAGCACCGAGGGGAGCTCGTGGATCCAGTGCTTGCCGCTGGCCTTGAGGCGGTTGAAGCTTCTCGTCTTGAGCCCCTTGAGCACCTCGGCGTTGGCTCGCTCAGCCTGCCCGTTGCTTCGTGGGTGAGCCACCGAGGCGTAGCAGATTTGGGCGCCGAGGCTGCCGCAGTAGGACTTGAAGACGCCGCTGATGAATTGCGAGCCATTGTCGGTGATGATGCGGTTGGGCACGCCGAAGCGGCAGACCAGGCTCCTGATGAATTTGACCGTTGACTTCGCCGGGATGGTGCGCACGGGTTCCACCTCAGGCCACTTGATGAATTTGTCGATGGCGACGTAGAGGTAGCGGTAGCCCCCGAGCGCTCACGGGAAGGGCCCCAGCAGGTCCAGCCCCCAGACCGCGAACGGCCAGGAGAGCGGGATGGTCTGGAGTCCTTGCACGGGCTGGTAATTTGCTTGGCGTGGAATTGGCAGGCGTCGCAGGATTGGACGATTGCGGCTGCATCTTGAAGCACTGAAGGCCAGTAGAAGCCACTCCGGAAGACCTTGCCTGCGAGGGTGCGCGAGGAAGAATGGTGGCCGCACTCGCCGCTGTGGATGTCGTTGATGAGCTGGCGGCCTTCCTCGGCAGGAACGCACCGCAATGCAACCCCATTGGGGCGCTTACGGTACAGGTCTCCGTCGTGGAGGCAGTAGGACTTGGCCTGGCGAGCAATTCTCTCGGCCTCTGCGTCGTCTTCGGGGAGGACTCGGTCTTGCAGGTAGCTCTTGATCTCGTCGATCCAGCCAGTGTCTTGGCGTACCAGGGTCATCAGCAGGCGGTCGCCTGAGGGCAACCCGCAGTTTGGTGCTCCACTTGATGGGGCTGGCGGGAGCTCCTCGTTGATGCTGACATTGGCCGCTGGTTGCTTGACTGAGGCCTTGGTGAGTCTCTCCTCGAACACTCCAGGCTTCTGAGCTTCCCTCCTTGCTGCTCGTCTGGCGAGATCATCTGCTTCTTGGTTTTCTTCTCGCGGGATGTGCTTGAGCTCCATGCCCCTGAAGTGTTTCTCCAGCTTGCGTACCTCTTCAAGGTAGTCCACCATGTAGGTGTCCTTAGGCATGTAGCTTTTGTTAGAGAAGTTGACGAGGAGCTGGGAGTCGCCCTTGATGAGGATGTGCTTGACGCCGAGGGCAATGGCAGCTCTGAGCCCGACGAGGAGGCCTTCATATTCAGCAATGTTGTTGGAGACCTTGTCGTTGTCCTTGAAGCATAGCTGGACGGCGTAGTAGAGCTTGTCGCCTGTTGGTGAGGTGAGGACGGCACCAGCCCCTGCACTCCGGGCCGCGAAGGCGCCGTCGAAATGCATGGTCCAGTAGCCTGGTTCCGTCCCACCTGAGGCTGTAGCTTCCTCCTCTGGAGGCTCTTCTTCACGCGTGTCCGTCCATTCGGCCATGAAATCAGCCAGCGCCCTGCCCTTGATGACTCTTGTGGTGTCAAACTCCAGCTCGAAGGGTTGCAGCTCGATGCCCCAGCTTGCGACGCGATCTGTCGCGTTTGGGTTGCGTAGGACTTGCTCCAGGGGGTAGGAGGTGACCACCTTGATGGGGTGACCCTGGAAGTAGTGGCGCAGCTTCCTGGAGGCGCTGCGGAGCGAGAAGAGGAGCTTTTGCTGCATGGGGTAGCGCTCGCGAGCGTCCCGCAGCACTATGCTAACGAAGTACACGGGATGCTCGACGAGGGTAGTCGTTGGCGTGGCAGCGGCTGGCTCCTCTCCAGGCTCGGTGGAGTCCTTGGCGAGGTTCTCTTGAGGCTTCACTTGGGGAGGCTCGACATGAGGCTGGAGGCTTGACGAGGCTGCTTCCTTGTCGGGGGGTTCTGGGCTTGCTGAGGCGGAGCTCTGCTTGGCGAGGACTGCTCTTCCCTTTCAGCCACCAAGACCTGCGCTTGCCGTCTGAGGAGTGGCTGCAAGATACAGCTTCAGAGGCTCGCGAGGGCGTGGGGCAACCATGATGGTGGGCTCGCCAGATATCTCTTCAGGTCCTCAAAAGCCTTTGCCGCTTCAGGGGTCCACTTGAAAGGACCAGACCTCTTCATGATCTTGAAAAATGGCAGCACCCTCTCGTCGAACTTGGAGATGAAACGGCCAAGGCTGGCCATACATCCCGCTAGGCGTTGCATGTCCTTGAGGCGACGAGGGGGCTGCATCTGCTCTATGGCCTTGATCTTGTCGGGGTTGGCCTCGATGCCGTGGTGGGATACCAGGAAACCGAGGAGCTTGCCTGAAGGGACCCCGAAGACGCACTTGGCGGGGTTCAACTTGATGTTGACCTTGCGCAGGTTGGCAAAGGTCTCCTCGAGGTCCTGGATAAGCGTGTCCTTCTTGCGGGTTTTGACGACGATGTCGTCGACGTAGGCCTCTGCATTCCTTCCCATTTGAGCCCCCAAGGCAATCCTCATGAGGTGCTAGAACGTGGCGCCAGCATTCTTCAGGCCGAAGGGCATGTAGACGTAGCAAAACACACCACAAGGGGTGAGAAATGCTGTCTTCTCCTCGTCCTCCTTTGCCATCTTGATATGGTGATAACCAGAGAAGGCATCCAGAAAACAGAGGAGTGCGCAGCTGGCGGTGGAGTCCACGATCTGGTCGATCCTCGGGAGGGGGTAGGTGTCCTTGGGGCAGGCCTTGTTGAGGTCGGTGAAGTCGATGCAGAGGCGGCTCCCTCCGGTGTGCTTGGGGACGACCACACCGTTGGCGAGCCAAGTGGGATGGACCACTTCCTTGATGATGTTGGCCTTCTTCAGCTTTTCCACCTCTTTGACGATGAAATCTTGTTTCTCTGGCGCTTGGCGCCGCGCCTTTTGCTTCACGGGGCGTGCGTTTGGACACACGGCTAAGTGGTGCTCGATCACCTCCCTCGGTACTCTGGACATATCTGACGGTGTCCAAGCGAACATGTCAGAGTTTGCCCTGAGGAAGGCGACGAGCGCGCTTTCCTATTTGGGAGGCAGGTTGGCGCCGATGGTGACGCTAGCCCCCGAGCCAGTTGCCTCAAGAGGCACTTGCTTCGTCGCGGCCTTCTCCTGAGAGAACAACTGCTTCTTCTTCGCGAGGGGCCTCGGGAGGGTTCCTCGTCCTTGTCGGCACGGGACGCCACCGTGGCAGCCTTGTAGGCCGCTTGCGCAGCGTACACGGCGTCTGAGACCACGCCGCGGATGACGATGGTGCCGCCCAAGCCAGGGAGCTTACGAGGTTGTAGGCGTGGTGGGTCACCGCTATGAACTTGGCGAGGGCGGGGTAGCCGAGGATGGCGTTGTAGGGCAGGCCGATGTGCGCGACGTCGAAGTCGATCAGCTCGGTGCGGTAGTTGATCTGAGTGCCGAAGTGACCGCGAGCCTTACTTGCCCCAAAGGAGTCGTGAGGCCCTCCGTCACCCCCGAGAAGGGCCTGGGTGGGCATGAGCCGCTCGTAGGGCACCTGCAGCTTCTCGAATGTCTCGACAGAGATGACGCTGAGGCCGGCACCCCCATCAATGAGCGTCTTGGAGACGGCGATGTTTTTGATGTGGGGGTGAAGACCAGCGGGATGGTGCCAACAGTTGAGGTGGACTTGGGGTGGTCACTGGCGTTAAAAGTGATGGGGCACTGGGACCACTTGAGGGGCCTGGAGGCCTCAACCCCGGGGAGGGCTGCCGCGACCTCGCGAGCGAATTGCTTGAAGTAGCGGTTGGAGGAGGGGCCTGAGCCCCGCAGAGGATGCAGGCATACCCGCGAGGCACCTGGTACCCTCAGGAGTCTCGTCAGGGAGGTTGTCGTTCGCGGGCTCGACAGCGTTGGCCTGGGGGTTTCTGCTGGTAGTTGTTGTCGTATTTGTTGTTCCAGCTGTCGCCCCCGCGGCTGCTGCGGCCACCGCGGCCTTGCTCCCGCTCGCGCGCCTCGCGAGCCTCGCGAAGCCTCTTGAGGTTGTAGCAGTCCTCGGTGGCATGAGAATGCCTATTGTGATAGACGCAGAAGGGGCGGTCGTCTTTCTTCGCGGGTCCGCGGCTGGAGCGGCAGCACGAGGCTGCTTGGCATCGGGCTCAGCCGCGAGAACCGCGGTGGTCTTGCGCTTCTCGGTGGATTTCTTCTTCTTCTTGGACCCCTCGGCGGGATCCCCTGGCTCGTTCTTGACGAACAAGCGGCCCTCTTCAGCCTTGGCGCACTTGTCCGCCAAGTCGAAGAGCTTGACGACGGTGGTGATGTTGTCGTGGATGCCGAGCTTCTCGAGCATCCGCACGTCCGTCACTCCAGCCTGGAAGGCCGAAATGACCTGCGCGTCGGTGGCCTTGGGGATCTTGTTGCGCACCTGGCTGAAGCGCTGGATGTACTTGCGGAGGGTCTCGCCAGGCTTCTGACGCACGGCGCGGAGGTCGTTGTACGTGAGGCCGCGCTCGTACGTGCCCTTGAAGTTGGCGACGAAGCACCGGCAGAGCTCCTCCCAGGAGTTGATGGACTCGGCGGGGAGGTTGGTGAACCATGAGAACTGCGGAGTCCTTGAGGGTCATGGGGAACCAGTTCGCCATAACCTTGTCATCACCCCCGGCAGGCCTGGATGGCCAGAGTGTAGAGCTGCCAGGAACTCCAGGGGGTTGTTCTTGCCGTCGTAGCGCGGAGGCAGGTCCGGCGAACTTGACGGGCCAGACGACGCGACAGAGGCTGCGAGTGGACGCGGCCGTCGTGCCGTAGGTGACCGGGCCGCTGGCGAGGGTGGCGCGGAGGTGGCGCCCCGTGGTGGCGACGTCCTGGACGGCGCGGTTGTGGCAGTCCTGCTGGCGCTCGATGCTTACGCGTGCGTCCTGGGGCTCGCTGCACGATTTGGCAGTCGTGCGGCGACGACGCGTGCGATGCACGCGGTTGTCGCGAGGAGGAGCCCCCGCGGAGCAGGTTGGGTGGAGCTGGAGCAGGCGCGGGATGAGAGGAGGGCGGGAGGGCGCCGTGCGCCACGTCTCCCACGCGCGAGGGAACCAGCGAACGGGAGGGCAGGAGCGGCGACGCGAGCGGCGCCGACGAGCTCGAGAGGCGGTTGAGCCAGGCCTCCTGGGCCTCCGGCGTGGGACGGTACTGCAGCAGCTCCTGCGCCATGAGAAGCGCAGTCGCCGGGCTGGGCGCAGGGCGGCCCAGCGAGGAGGCAGCACGGTCCCGCGACGGGTGCAGGGAGGAGGCCTCCTCTTCGCCGAGGTCGTCCTCAGCGTGGTCGATGTCGTCGTCCTCCGGGTGCTCGACGCGGGGCTCGGGGTCGACGTGGCGCTCCGGAGCAGCACCCCGCGGGCGGCCGCGCGGGCGGCCGCAGGAGCGGTGGCGGCGCTAGCCGTCCGGCGAGCAAGACGTTCGGCGCGAGAGCCGGCCATGGCTGTGTCGAGGTTGAGACGCGCCTCACCCCCCTACCTAGCGCGCCAAATGTCGGAGGACTGTCCCAGGAACTGGGTGTGTCTCGCAAGGTATCGTGTAAGGGGCTGAACGCGGAGTCAAACAACCCTCAACGTGCTCCGGCGACGGTGCTCGTCGGACTCGCTGCAGGACAACACTGCAGAGATGAACACCACGTCTTACCCAGGTTCAGGGCCCTCTTTGGGAGGTAAAACCCCTACGTCCTGCTTGGTGTATTGCACTGCTTGGAGAGGTTTACAGTACAAGGAGAGCTTGTCGAGCTCGAGGTGGCTAACAATGGCTACTTGCTAGTCTTCAGATCTAGGGTTTGGGCTCTAGGAAAATTGGAACCCTTTGCCCGACGTGCTCCCCTCCTTTTATAGGCGTCTGGACCTCTTCGCCCAAACATTTGGGCGGGAAGGGTTACCACATGGCGACGAGCGGGGTGCCGATAAAGGTGGAGTCCATGGACGCGGTCCATGGCAGGGACGGTGTCACCAAAGCTGGAAAAGCCACCGTCCAACCAGACGGTGGGCTGGCGTTGCTGAGGTGGGATGTGACCCACGGTGACGCGCCCTTGGAGCATAGCTGCAGACGGTTCCCTTATCACCAAAGTGGCAATATCGTTGTCCGCTTTGCTTGGTGCTGCTTTGTTGACTCCTTTATACATGGAAACAGCAACTGCGGCGTCGTCGTCCGCGCGCAGCGCGCGTCACTCTGCATATGGGCGCAGAGCCCATGTGCGCTCTGCCGCGGAGGCAGAGCTGGCTCGTGAGGAAGGAACCCTCGCGAGGCAAAAGGCCCCCGACCCTTCAGCTTGGTCCTTAGCAGAATTGCAGGTGGCGTCCGAGACGCCCTCTCGAGGAGGTCCCTCGCCAAGGGAGGAACCCTCGGCGAGGAGAAAAGGTCCCTCGCGAGGGAAAAACCCTCGCGAGGCTCGCCAGGCTTGGAGAGCCTGGTCCTTAGCGAAATCATCCAAGAATGTATGGTCCCTGGCAGGCCGGCCCGTGGTACCCTGGTTTCCACTGTGCCGACAGAGGACGTTTTCCTCCATCAACCTGTAATTCTTAACCATAATTTACCGGTGGAATACTTAGGGATGCCGATCCCTCCTAAGGGAGATCCCGTTTTGGAACTTAAAACTTTTCCTGATGATCTCAATATGCATTTATTGATGAGAAGAAAATTTATCCTATTATTATTAGCGCTTTCAGGACAGGAGAGGAGAGATTGTTGGAAGTACTTCGGAAACATCAAGGCGCGATGGGCTACAGTCTGGATGATCTTAAAGGGATTTCTCCTGCTATATGTTAACATATAATTAATCTCGAGCCTGTGCAAAACCTGCCATTGATCATCAACGGAGGTTAATTCCGAAGATGAAAGAAAGTGAAAGAAGTGGTAAGAAACGAGGTGCTCAAACTCCTTGAAGCAGGTATATTTACCCTATTGCTGAGTAGGTGGGTTAGTCCTGTGCATTGCGTTCCTAAGAAAGGAGGTATTACTGTAGTTGCAAATGATAATGATGAGCTTATCCCTCAAAGAGTAGTAGTTGGTTATAGAATGTGTATTGATTTTCAAAAATTAAATAAGGCTACAAAGAAAGATCGTTATCCTTTATCTTTTATTGATCAAATGTCAGAAGGCTTTCTAAGAACACTTTTTTTTTCTTGATGGTTATTCTAGTTTTCCACAATTGCGGTCAGACACCAAGACCAGGAGCAAACAACTTTTACCTGTCCTTATGGAACTTAGCTTATAGACGCATGCCTTTTGGTTTATGTAATGCCCCTGCTACTTTTCAAAGGTGTATGTCTGCTATTTTCCATGGCTTTTGTGAGAAAATTGTTAAAGTATTCATGGACGATTTCTCCATCTATGGGACTTCCTTTTGATTGCCTACACAATTGATAAAGTTTTACAGAGATGTGAAGAAACA